>JAAGNO010019690.1:122368-146826 GCA_033439905.1 Ceryle rudis | reverse complement strand
GGAAATGAATGATTTCTGTGTCATAATTGTCTTACTGGATTTTTAAAATGTGATTATAGTCCAATTTTTAGCATACAGTTTAATAATGTGCTAGCAGTCTCCTGGTGGAGTTCTCTTCTCCTGGCCCTCCTTGAATGAACAGTTAAGGTGTGCAGGTGGCATCCAGGACTCCCGGGGTGCTCCTGGGCTTCATTCTGGTGTTCTAGTTGGTTAGGTGTGCAGCTCTTCGTGCCAGTTGTTTCCAGCAACATCCTCTGAATCATCTTCATGCAACTTTTGTATGGATTCAACCACACCTCTTCCAGCATTTGGACTGGATTTCGGGAATAAATGAAAACCCTGTGATGATGCAAAGTACTGTTTGTTTAGCCATAACTTTGTTTTCAGAATAGTTCACTAAAAACAAACAAACCAAAGCATATGTAGAATTTTGGAAGCTAAGAGAAACCTGTGTCTTCAGAAGAGAAATTTTCCACCACTGGTAGCTTCTGATTCCTGTAATGAACAGGAATACCTGGTTTTTGATATGTTTTAGAGATGCCTTTGTAGCCTCAGGGCAGAGTTGAGGTCCAGGTGGACTCAGTATCTGTTTCAGTCTGACAGGGGTGAGAAGACTGATCTGTGTCTGTCCTCCTCACTTCGAGACCCTTTTGCAATGCAAACCAGAGCACTCAAAAAGACAGAGTAGATTCCTTTTTTGGCAAAAACTGGTTTGGAAGATGAGCTTCAGCCACATTGTGTTGTGAGAGTGTACTAGACCTAGTCTGAAGCAAGAGTGAAATGCTTATAGCAGGGAGGTGGAGCCATCAATGCCCACTGTTGCCTTCTACATGTGCGTTGCTGTGGGTTGCTGGTACTTGATACAGTAGAGAGCATCAGCAGAGGGAGAGGGATGAGAAAGCAGAACATTCATGGCTCAAAGTGAAGTTTAGCACCACAAATCTGGGACTTCCAAGTGAGGTTTAGCACCACAAGTCTGGTAATTCCTGATGGTCCGTAACGTTTTAGGATTTGTTTTGTGCTGTAGGTATTTTTATTTTATTTTATTCCTCTTGGTTCTTTTTAAAATAAACTACTTTCTCCAGGTGTTCTGAGAGCCCATATGAAGTGTTGCTGCAGCCTGCAGCAGCATTCAATATATTTGTTTGGAATTGTTTTGCTCTGATGCGGTAGTCACCCTGTGAACTGTCCTATAATTTCATTACTTCAGCTTTAATAAACCAAACAAACGGGTAATTGACTTTGTAAAATGGATTTGTCCCGATGACTTTATCTCCTTGGTGTTCATTGGAGAGCTAATAACCCTCTTGTAAAAGGTTAATTGTTCAGCTTTGTGTCCTGGGCTATGGTTTCATAGCTGCTTCAAGGTAGCAGCGCTCTGACAGAGCGAGTCTTGTATTTCTCCCCCTCCCTTGTGCTAGATGAAGCACCTAAGCAGTGTGAGAGACTGGAATAAATTCATTTGAGCTAAAACTAATCTCTGGCACATTTTTTTGTGCATTGTTTATTAGTTTCTGGGTAGGATTCACTTTGTCGATGTTTGGGATGGTCCTGGATGTGACTGAGAGCTGGGAGGGCAGAAGACTGATTCTTTCAGTAGTGGTGTTGATGAAACTACTATGTTGTTTGTCTTTGATGTGTACTTTTAAAACACGTGTTTTATTATTAAAAAACCACAATGTTTCATAATTCTTGTGTATTTATGCTTCATTTACTTGTGTTTCAAGTAAATATCAGTATAACTTTAATGCAATTACTGAGGGAAAACTACTGTGAGGGTTCTTGATTTTGAACAAAAATATGGTCGCTAAGAAGTTACTCTGGTGTAGACTAATTTCTTAACTAAAAAGCAATTTTAGTTCTCATTTTCTGAAATGAGAATTTTAAAGTTGTTTTTTCAGAAAGTTAATTGTAAGAGTTGAAGAAAGGATATATTTTTGCTCAGCAGTTAGGGATGGTTAGGTGCCATCAAGGTATCTTCATGTTGTTGGACTTGGGAACCAGTTTCACTGTAGGCTTGTGTGGATTAACCATCAACATCTAGAAAGGGAATGGAGAGCAAGAGCTGGGTGAATCGGGTTGGACAATGTGCCAGTTGTTGCATGGTGCTGATGTGTTTGAACTTTCTGTTCTTTTGTGTCCTACCTGTGCTGCCGCATTGAGGTGCGTAATTACAAAGCTGTGCCGTAACAGGGGGTCACAGATTGTGATATGCTTCATAGTTAACTATGTGTAGCAGTGCAGGCTTGTAATTCTGTCCCAATTTTTTAGTTGATTTAGGTCTATGCTGAAGAAATTACCCTGTTTTAGGGCATTGGGTATCCATACTGTGTTGCAAAGCTGCTGAAAGGAATAGAAGTCTCTATCTTGAGTCTTTTATAGTAACCTGAACAAAACAAGGTGTTGAAAACTGTTCAAAACCCCCAAATATAATAGCTGTGAATGTGGGGGATGACCTTAGTGAAAGTTTTCTCTTGCAGTGTCTTCTCTGAGACAAAAGCTGTAGAATCATAGAACTGTCAGGGTTGGAAGGGACATTAAAGATCAAGTTCCAACCGCCCTGCCAATAGCAGGGACACCTCCCACTAGAGCAGGTTGCTCAGAGCCCCATCCAGCCTTGTCTTAGAAACCTCCTACAACTATAGGAGCTATTCTGCTTGGAACATAGATCTTCCTTCTTGAAGAGTTGGAACAGAAAAACCTACCATAAGAATGGAAAAAAAAATGGAAAAAAAAGCCGAGCTGCTGCATTTTCATACCTGGGAAGCAATATGAAATGCATAAAAGCTGTTCAGTTTACTTTGTGATAGAAATCCATACAAAATGGGTGGGTTTTCTCTTTGTTGGTCCCCACCCCTGGCTATATGTTGTCCTGTTGCTCAGTTAAGTTTTTCCCCTGCACCCTCCCCTCTCACATGTTTTTATTTCTGAGATATAGCTGAAGTTTTCTTGAAGAACATGGGGCTAATACAAAAAAAACCCAAACCCAACAAGCCAACCCAACAAACCAAAACAACAAACAAAAAAACCCTCAACAAATCAAACTGGTTCAGAGAGGTTATTCCCTGCTCATCTTTGAAGATATCATGCTTCTAGGAAGTAGAATAGGCAGTTGGAGAACCCCCTTTCTAGTCCAGCCTTTTTGTGTTGGACTGGGCAAGGTACAGAAATACTTAAAATAGAGCTTTCTAGGTGACTGTTAAAAGGGGGACTAGAATATAATGGTGATACTTGATACTATTTTGTTATTTTTTTGCTGTGTTGCAATTTTGAAACAGTAGGGTTTTTTTTGTGTACTGCTGCAGATAGGTAGTACTTGGCACCCATGCTCAAAACATTGAGTAGAAGTCCTGGGAAAGTCCTTTGGTATCTAAGACAGCAAGCTATTACCATACTTCTCTGTATATCTGCCCACGATACTGACTGTTCCTATGCAGTCGTGTAATTAGGAAGGTTGTCTGTGATTTTTTTTTGGTGCATTTTTCATCTCTAGATCTCAAGGCTGTCTTCAGAGATCCATGTCCATCTCCTGCTTTAAGATGGAAGTAGAACTGAAGCAATAAAGCTTATTTGGCTCTTTAAGGTCAATCAGTGAATCTGCAACTTAGATGTGACTCAAGCCTACGTAGAGAATTTGGACAGCATTTCTTCTTTTTATCTTCTGTTTTATCTGTAATGGAGTAATGAGCACTTGTACCTTATAGTAGCTGGGGGAGAGTGAAGGGCATCTCAGTACTGCCTAATGCTGCTGCCTCTACTCCAGGGGAAAAATTCATCTGTGCTGCTTCTCTTCATCCTCTGGTGAGATAAGATTGGTTGGAGTAGCTTAACTGTGACATCTGTCCTTGCTCACAGGTCATTGAAATCTTGTTAACCTTTCTTCAAAAGTATTTCACAGCATTTTGGTGTTTGGTAATACAGGATTAAAAGTACAGGATGCTGGAAAAGGGACTGGATAAAAGCACAGGATGCTGTGCTCATTGTTAATGCTAATGTGGTGGATGAGCATGGGTGTGAAAACTTGATACTGGTGAGTGTAAGCTTTTCGTGCCCATATAATGTAACCTTTAAGCATTATGGCAGGAAGTGGGAGGGGGGTCAGTAGAACTCAGTTATGTATTTAAGAACTATTATTACATAAAAATGGGAATTTTTTGAGGTACTGAGAGATTGTGTACTGTGGTTAACTTAAACCACTTCAAGTTCAGAAAAATGCAGCTTATTAGGTGATTATTAAAAGGGATACTAGAATATGATGATACTTAATACTATTTTGTTATTTATTATACTGCTGTTTTGAAGCAGTAGGTTTTTTTGCAGAAACATTTGAAGAAAGGGCAAACTTCATAAGATGTCATTAGTAATGCCTAGCAATTATCTCTAAAAATACTTTGCAAAACAAAGCATTTGGACAGTTATCTAAACTGCTCTGTTATTAGAAAAAAGGGCATATCTTTTCAAGGAATCTTTAAAAAGTCTTCTTATCTTATTATAAGCATTGTAGCCACCTAGCAGTAAAATAATATTAATAATCCTGTAGTAGAGATTAGTCAAGTAGCTTCAAGACTGTCTGGAACACTTAATTATGAAAAGCTTTTTATTGCAAGATAAAGATCAAACTATTACAAGAACTTTATCTCTCGTTATATGTGCATAACATCATAAAGCATAAAGCTGTTTCTATTTTTAAAAGAATCAACCTTTGTTATGGAAGCTTATGAAAACAGTGTTATAAAAGTTTTATTACACACCTTGTTAGTTTTCTACTTGCTGCAAGGGTATCTTGACTAGTCCTGTAGCTGACGCTGAACTCCCAGGATGTACTGGCTATGTTTTAGAGAATTTATGTATTCAAAGGTAAAGTGTGATGGTTCCTTTATTGTTTCCTGAGCGGCTAAACTATTCTTGCTAGAGGAGCAGGAATTTGAGAGGATCCATGTAAGTGATGAGGAATGGGATCAACAGTGATTCCAAAGTGAGGATTTTGAGGTGGTTTGTTTTTTGTTGTTGTTGTTCAAAGTTATGCCTGGGAGAAGGGTGTCGATCTGCAGCAACTTGAAGTCTAGGCTGAGGCTGCTGCTGTGTCCCTTCACCCTGCCCTCTCCCACTGAGGGACATGTAATCCTTTCCCTTGGTTGTTAGCCAGGACCTGACATGTGTCCCTCATTTCATGGTGAGGGAGGTTGTGATGGCTGGACCCTATCAAGAGCAGGGAGAAGCCCAAAACAACAACTAAATTTCTTTCCTGAGCAAAAAGATGTGCCTGCACCAGTTTTTAAAGTAAGTGTACAACTGAGAAGATGTGTTTTCAGATCTTGACTTAATAGTTCCCTTGAACAGAGAATTACTTAAAAGCATTCTAGATATATATTCACAGGAAGTGATGCATTTTAGGTTCAAAAGATGCTTTTTATCTTGATTGGCTGCTTAAACTATTTGAAACCAGGATATTTGTTAGCATTGTGATTTTTTTTTTTTTATAAAGGTTTACCAAAATTTCAAATACTATTTTTTTTTCCTTGGGAGTAAGAGAGTGGACATACAGTGTCAAGTTAGATGTCTTTACTTGGTAGTAAAGTGTGTGCCTTAAGTAGAGAATAACAGGACAAGCATAAATGATGCTTCCTTTGCATATTCTCCTAGTTGCCAATGGTTTTCAGTTCAGTTACTTTCTTATAGCATAGCACCTATACCATTCTCTGGCAAGGCGTTCACCGGCTCTTCTGCCCACACTGCACATGAATCACCTTTGCTTTGCATCTCCTTCTGATTTTATTTGATGATTCTCATTTGCTCTAGTGGAAGAGGCAGTAAACATTCAATCCTGGCTGACGCTTAGGATTTTTTTACCGCCTTCCATTACCTCTCCTTGCGCTTTTCTCTCTTCCAGCCAAAAGATTTGTAGCTTGTATTTTGGGCATAAATCTTCTCATACATTCAGTGGCCCTTGTTCACCTTAACTAAATGCTTTCTAGTTGCCCATCTTTGAGAGATGGGCACTAGGACTGTGCATCATACGCGAAGTTGTATATACTGAAAGCTGCTGTGGTAAAATAATATTCTCTTCCTCACAGGAATGCTCTAAACATTTGCTTTGCTTTTAATAGTAAAGCATTCAGCTGAGGCTTTCCTAAACCAGTTTCTCACAACACCAAGATCACATTTCTAAGAGGTGATGGCCAGCCTCAAGCTCATCTGTACATGTATAAAATTAAGTAGTCCCTGTCACTCTGTACATTTTCATACCCTGTGTTCCGTGTGCCATTCTGTAGTCCACTTGCTTGATCTTTACAATTCTTCAGGATACTTTTGCTACTTTGAACAAGTTAATATTGTCCAGAAGCTTTATTTTACTGCTTACACCTTTACCCAAGTTACTCAGAGTGAAATGTGAGTATTGTAGTTCCAATGCAGATTCCTGCAGAACTCCTGGCGATTTCTTTCTGCTGTGAGAATTTGCCATTCACTCTGTCTTCGTCACATACTGTTTTTGCAATAGTTAGATGGTTATCCTGAACGACTTTTAAGAGAAACCTTTCAAAAGCCTTTTGGAAACTACAGACTATATCAGTAGGATCTCCTCTTCTGTATATTGGCATCCTTTAGAGGACTCAAGCTTGTAAAGCTCAGTTTCCCTTTACAGATGCCTCACTGATGATAAATGGATGTATGGTACTTAGCCCTGTGTTTGCTAATTCCAGCCTTTGTTACATTTTCTTCAGGGTGTGCATTGGAATGATGCTGAGTACAAGCATTTTTAGTGATTGGTGGTATTAGAAGTGACTTTTGTCTAAACTTCTTTTGGATTGAATGCGTTCTGGCTTCATCACAGCACCAAATTGCTAAAATGAAGCTAATAATTAAGAATGTGTTAAGTCTTGGAGCCCAGTGGTATTGTTAATTTCACGTAGAATTGTTGACCTTGATTCATGTGTGGGTTGTTCTGTATTAAAATGGCCATTTTTCTGATTCAGATTCCATTGATGCACCTGTAGGTCCAGCCCTACTATAAATTTGATAATTTAGGTGATGTGGCTTGAAAGTCAGTGTAGTTAGTCCCACTGATGGTTTTGTGAGCACAAATGAGCTAGTATACTAATAGGAAGGAGAGGCTTTGGAAATGGCATGTTGAGGAGTAATGCAATAAGGAACTGTGCCCCGAGAGCAGCGAGACTGACTGTAAACAGAAAGACCAAGTAAACAAACTATGAAGTTAACTTTCAAAATGCTGAATCATCCCCTGTTAGTGTTTATTAAAGTTGTTAGTAACAAATGCTATCTTTTGGTCAGCAAGTATGTATGGAACAGTGCAAGAATGAAAAGTTAGGTTATTTTTTGTGCCTTTTATGCTTAATCTAGTTGTGGCAAAATATACTCTGGAAAAGAAGCAGCCTTTCTGTTAAGGTCCTTCACAGACCATTCTGTAGTTTATGAACTGTTTGGAGTTTTAATAGTTAACAACATGTTACTCAAAATATATTTTTAAAAATTATTTCTGTGACTATTTACTAGATGGAAAAAAAAAATCTTTGAAAACAATGAGGGTCATATTATTCACCATTTTAGTCAAGTCTTAACTTGGACATGACCTCTTCATAGATAAACTTGGTAATAAGGGCAATTCTTAAAATAATAGGCATTAAAATTAGAAAGCATCTACTCAGATCGGTTAATTCTTCACTGATATTGTCCAAGTCTTGAAACATGCTTTCCAGCTTAAAGTAATCCTAACTGAAACACTAGTGGTCATTTGAATGCTTTTGGATTTAAGCAAGTGCATTTTAGAACACTTTAAAATAACTTTAATTTGCTTCATGCCTCATAACTTGGGATTTTACACTAGAAATCAATCCTATTATAATAAGGTTTGAAATTATTTATTACTTCAGCGGAGTTGCTGACTGTGTTGCCCTGAGTTTGAATCCTGACTCCTAATTGCTGGGGAAGGTGGGTTTATTGCTTTAAAATACAGTTATCAGTGTTTGTCAGTGACTTCTTTTGCAATTAAGTGTTTTAATTTTGCTTTTTTCCTAAGCTTGTGATATTTAAATTATTCCTGGATACCATACTATGGCCGTGTGGGGTCTATTTTACAATAATTATCAAGGAAAATGTCAACACAGTTAAGTAAAAACAATCTAGTAAGGCAGTGGGTAGTGTTTTCATACTTGTATTCATCACCTGTTGTCTGAGAAATGGTTCTGTGATTAAAAAAGTAATCTAGAGAGATGGGATTCAAGACCTCAGTAAATAAATTGTCCATACCATTGTTTAATTTCTGTGATTGTTGAAGTAGGAGAAAGTCCAGGACTTCAGATTTGGCACACATAGGCGTATGCGTTGTGTATATGTACACATATACATAGCTGTTGAAAGGAAATGGGAGCTTACTTAGTGCACAGCTGAGAGGGTTAAAACTGTAGAACTCTGAATAAAACCCAGCAAATTCAGAAACTCTCAAGAGCAGCATTTCAGCTGAGCCTGTTATCCTCAGCTTTAACAGAGGAAGTTTAACGCTTAGAGCTGCGGTACCCTTTGAGTTGTAACCTTTACTCAAGACTTGCATGCTGTATATATTACTTGCATCTTGATGCGTTCCCCAGGTACAAGATTCCAAGATGGGTAGAGAGAGGATGACTTGCTACAAGTTTAGTGAAAGTCTGTCTTTAAAGATCTTGGGATTTTGTAGGCTGTGGAAATCCATCTCTCCGACTTCCTTGCTGAAGTAAGTCCTTTTCGTTTGAAACCAAGCAGCATTCCCCATTAGGTGAACTGTTGCATCTGGTGGGCAGAATGTTTCATATGCACCTCCTGATATTTCTCTTGTCTGCCAGAGTCCACTGGAGCTGTATTTTAGACTGGCTGCCTTTGCTTTTCTTAGTAGCCTGAAGGCCAAAAGGGTACGAGAGGCTAGGAGATACTTTTTTCCTACCATTTGAGGTAGAATGGTGGAAAACTGGTGGCTTACATTTTTTTTCCTGGAAATTAGTTTTGTTATTTTTGATTGTCCTAAAAATTGCCTGTGTGATATTTTTAGATGTTTTAGATAGGAGTACTGATGCAAATAGTCTTATTTTGTGGTATTTTTTTCCTTTGCTTGTTGCAACTGAAGTAAGATTCTGGTGATTAAAACTTTTCTATATAATTCCAGGGGTACCTCTTCCCCTTCCCTCTCTCCCAGAGTTGCCCATCTCCAGTAAATCTGTAATCTTGTCTCTTTCCTCAGGAGCATATAAAAAAATGTAACAGTATCCCTTAAGTTTTCTTTTGGAGCGCTTATTGGAGCCTCTAGAACCTGAAACAAAAAGGTTAGATCTAGGTAGGCATCATTTGTCAAGCATTCCTAAGGATAAAATGGATCCTCCTGTTTCTTCAGAAACATATACATATGACTTTTCATTGCTCTTCTGCTGAAAGTGCTTGAAAACCACTTCTGCTTCACTATCAGAAAGGAGTGGGGCAAAAGTAACTTCTAAAGTAGTGGCTATGTTGGGTTACCCTACACAGGTTACTAAAAATGAAACAAAGCTTGTGTACTGCTGTGGTACTTGTATTGAAACAGAACTGTCTGGGTTGGAAGGGGCCTCTTGAGGTCATCTGGTCCAACCCCCTGGCTGAGAGCAGGGACATCCTCAACTAGAGCAGGTTGCTTGGAGCTCTGTCGAGCCCCACCTTGAATGTCTCCAGGGATGGGGCCTCAACCCCCTCCCTGGGCAACCTGTTCCAGTGCTTCACCACTCTTGTGGTAAAGAACTTCTTCCTTATTTCTAATCTAAGTCCACTCCTTTCTGATTTAACACCATTGCCGCTTGTCCTTTCACTCCAGGCCTTTGCAAACAGGCCCTCTCCAGGCTTTCTGTAAGCTCCCTTCAGGTACTGGAAGGTGGCTGTTAGTTCTCCCTGGAGCCTTCTCCTCTCCATGCTGAGAAGGCTCCATTGCTTTATGGTGCTCAACCCAAAATGTATTTTTCTTTTGATGTCTTGGCGTAGCCCAGCTGCCTGGTGCCCTTGCCCATTGAAGTGGTTTGTTCTTTCTGTGGTACTGTTTTTAATGTGTTCTGTGAAGACCTGCCAGTGTGTGTGTGTGTCACAGATTTCATCTGGCAACAGAAGTGCCTGTGTTCCTGAGCTGCCTGGCAGTGCCCATGTTGCCAGCATCCTTTGTGTTCCTCATGTCCTGATAGAAGCATGCCTGCTTTGCTAGTCATCAGTAGCACTGCTGAGATGGTGATTATAGTGTGGTAAACCAAAATACAGTTGCTCTGTTTTATAAGGACCTTCGTTTTTGTATGAGAAGATGAAGACTTTGTATTTTTATGATGAAGGGGCAGGGGAGAGGTGCAGAAAGGCAATGTGCATGCCAGTAAGTAAGGTATGGGTGAACATCAAACCCAAACTTAAAGTCAGGCATGACTGAGTTGTAGGCCACAGGTTTTATGTAACTTATGGAAACAGCCAGTCCAGCCTGTGATCAGTTTACTTCTGTGTTTGCGTGCCTGTCCTGTGATGGGTGAATGAACAGATGTTGTGATGGACATGATTATTTTTATTGCCCTGTGAGGGTGATCAGAAAGTGTAACAAGTTCCTAGAGAGTCTGTGGGATCTCTGCCCTTGAAGATACTAAAACATCTACAGACAGAGCGCTGAGCAGCCTGCTTTGACTCTCTTCTGAGCAACAGGGTTGGATTACATAATCACCAGAGAGCTCTTCTGACCTCAAATAGTCATCTGTTTTGTGATATCCAAGAACTGTGTGGTGTGGGTTACCCACTTGAAAAAAGCAGATGCCTCTGTCTTACTCATCCAACATAAAATTGACTGTATCTCAAACTTACAGATCAGTCAGTGATCTTTAGTCATTCTTTAGTTAAGGTATGTAGCCAGATGGACAGATATCTTCTGGATGGTAAAAAAAAATCTTCCTTAAGTAGTAAGCAGATTAATGTACAAATGAACTTTTTTCCCCCTTTACTTAATAAAATCAAGACCCTAGCACAACTAGGCTATTAATGTCATTTGTCTAAAACCTTTAGACAGTGTTGGATTAAAATACTTGTTGGTATCACTGGACGACCTGACTAGTTCTTCCTGAATAACTGAAAGAAACGGCACTTGGGTTTCATTTTGTACCAGTCATTGTTCTATTTCTTGAGAACTTGAAGAGTGTATTAAGATGTAGTTTTGGCTGGATCTTCAGATACATTTGTTAAAGTATGCTAATAGGCGCTTGTGAGAACCCTCTTAAAGTAAGGAAGTTGCATTGATGAAAAATGGCTTGTGAATCTTGGGAATTTTGGATGCATTCAGAACAGTTTGTGAGGAAATGGAGGAAGTATGGGATGCTTCCCCAGGGTTATTTACATAAATTGAACTGGCAGTCTCCATCCTCATCAGAGAGGGGTGCCTTAACAATACTTTGATGCATGGATTATTATTGTTAGTGAGATTAAATCAAAAGCATTATGCCTTTGTTTTTCAAGGCTGTTCATTTAATACCTATTTTAAAAGCTGTAGGAGAGATTGACTATTTTTAAGGGTTTCACCCATCAAGTGAGAAGTCATTTTCACTCGAGGATAAGCATTTTTCTCCCCCACTTGTCTCCCTGTAATCCCATATCAAAGGACAGTGTCTGAAGTGCTCTTGGGCTTTAATGAGGAGCCATGATCTGAAGCAAGAAGAAACCTTACCTGCTTTTCAGCCTCTGAACCTCTTCCCTGACAGAACAAGGATTCCAGAGGTAAAATCCAAAGAAGGTACAGTTCCTATTACGCTGCAAAGCTTCACCCTGAGCAGCATGTAATGTATTTACCTCTGCGTACTTGAGGCCTGTAGGATCATTGTAGGGAAAGTGTGCATGTGTCACAGATTTCATCTGGCACCAGAAGTGCCTGTGTTCTGTGGCACGGCAAATCCATTTGTGGGAAGGGAAGGCAAAGCAAAAAAGGACTTGATTTACCCACAACTTGTTCATGAGGAGTTATGTTTTTAAGTGCAGTAATTATCTGGTATTCTGGTTCTTGCTAGCTTTTTTTTTTTGGTGTGGTGTGTAGGTTTTGTTTTGTGGTGATTTCCTGCAACCAGTTTCTTCCTAACAGGTATTTTCTTTGGTGCAATCATATACATTGTCTGTAAATAAACAGGAAGCTTCCTTTTCCTGGATACGGCAGGAATTTAGCTTTCTTACTCAGGGCGATGTGTTGATGTCTGTACTCTGTTCTCCCAAGTAGCTGCCTGGTTTTGAATTCCACAAGTTAATATGTGTTAATGATGACATGTGACAGAGGAAGTGCCTTGGGATAGCTCCAAATAATTTGAGTAATTTAGCCTCAACATGGGAAGGATTTGATTCTCTCTTTATATGCTGGACAGATAACTATAAACAATCATTCATCTTTTTACTGACTTGTTTCCTTTTGGGGGTGTTAATAAAATGAGACCGTTGCCATCGGAAGAGTGGAAAGAAATTAATGAGGTGCTTTTGCTTTGATATGGTTTAATCAACTCTAATAAGATTTGATCCAGAGTTGTTCAAATGCATATGTAAAAAAAAAAACAACCAAAAAACCCCAAACAAAACAAACCCAAAAAGTGATGGCTTCTTAGTATCATGTCAGTATTTGTCTGAAGAGGTCCCTCTCTGAAGCATAGCTATTCCCAGGACATGATTGCCAGGGACTCTGACTTAGGCGTGCTGTTTACCTATCCAAAAGGCTTAATTTTTGCTCATGCTACTTGCTTAATTTCTTTTTTTTTTTTTCTTCTTCTGTTGTCAAACTGGTCACAAAATGTGACTCTTGCAGCTGTTACTGTAAGGCTGTTCCAAAACCCTGGTTCACTGGTTCTTATAAACCACCTTGAGTTTCTAGCCTTGTTTTCTCCTGTGGCCAGTTTCCATGTGACCTTATGCCAACTCTTTAGTTTGCCTTGCACAGCTGTTTTTTTTCTCTCCATGGCGCCTTTCCTTGAAGGCCTTTTGGAAGCTCTTGGGCCTGGTAAGGTGAAAGTTATTGGCTGTTCTTGCAGTGAGGATGCAGAGGTGGGAGAGAAGGGTCATCTGGTACTTCCTGGGCTTGACAGTAGGCAGGTTTGAGAACTGGGAGATTGTGTCAGAGTGGCACAGATTTTTAAAGATAAGGCACAGCAGCTTGTTAAAAACATCCTAGCAAAAACACTAAAAGGCGCCATATCCTGTTAGGCTTAGTTTTACAGGATTAAGTAAACAGAAGTTCTCTTAGTTGCTTTCTGTTTCTCCAAGAACACAAGTTATCCCTTTTCATGTTAGCTTTACATATTTCTGCAAGCATTGTAGTCAGGGAAAACAGCAGTGCCCCTTGGTTTTGCTGCGGAAGTGTCTGTGGGGCTCTGTTGCAGATTGGATCAAGTAACTGATCCGGGTCAGAGTGATTGAACTGAACAGTTGACTTCATCTTGCTTCAGCACTGTACAACTGAATTAATTGACAATATTTGAAATGAATGATTCATGCTTAACATAAATAAGCCCATATGTCTTCTGTGAGGCTGGTGATGTCTGATTTGTTCAAGTATCATTGGTTCTTTTTTCATAAAAGCATCATACTGTGGTTCATAGTTGCCCAGTGATCATTTAAAACTCCCAGAACTTTTTTCTCCCTGTTTCTTTAACAGAGGCTTTTAGTCCTCCTAATTGTCTGTCTAGTCTTTAATGCCATCAGCTTTTTTGAAATGCCAGTTCTGTGTGCTGTTAATGTCTCTTAGTTTTGCATTAAAAATTGTAGCTTTGATTGTAACAAATACCTCGCTTGTACTTGTGGTGGATCCAGTTCTGAACCAAGAGAGATCTAAATTTTTGTCTTCAAAGAAAAAAAGAATTGCCTGGAGAAAATGCCAGTTTAATTTGCATTCTAGCAGTAGGGAGTCAGGGTTGCATTGTAACCCTGTTTTCATTGTCTTTGGAATTTTTCCTTCACAGTGCTTTCTAAAGTTTTACACAAGTGAAACTAAGTGGGCAGTTGCTTAACTAAATATTAGTCATATCCTTTTTGTTCAGAACATTTCATGTTTAGTACCTGTTTTAAGTATGTGAACGGTCTTTGTAGATTAGGAGAACTGCAAAATACTTCTGTGGCTTGTCTGTTGCACAAAATTGTGAGACAAGTTTGTAAGGTTACTTTCAAGCCCTGCAAGGGTTGGGTCAGATGCAAGGGAATGAATTATCCCGTTACCTCCATCTCTCCCCCTAATGTTTGATCTGGTGCACAGTATTGGTGTGTATGATTATGATTCTCTGGCCTCAGATAGTTTGGCACCTGTAAATTGAAGTTCTAGGTGTTTCATCTGAATTGCATGCTCACTTAGAAATTCGGGTAGATCACTGAGCACCATATCCCCTTTCCCAATATCTTCAGAATAGCCAAACAGAGATGATTGGCATCTTCTACAATCACATATTAGAATTTGCCAAAGAAAAATGTTTCCAAGTATTATAAGAGTATTTTAGTTAAGATGAGGGCATCACTGTTAAAAGTGCAAAGTTGAGATTTAAGATACTTTGGGATGTGATTGACATGCATCTTGGCTCGAAGTTGCTAATATAATTCCTGCATTTAAATAATTCACAAGCTTTTAGATTGGGAAATTTAGTCACTTTTTTCACCAGCAATATCTAAAGTATAGAGATGGGATGATTGGTTTTTTTCCTCTTACTACTTCTCATCCAGTCTGAAACAGGCCAAATGGTCTTATTCTTTTGCAGGTAAGGTAATTAGTGACCTCCTGTCTTGAGAAGTGTTGGTCAGACTGCGTAGTCTATGGATAGACAAGTTACTTAAAAGATAAATAGGATTGGAGTCACTTTTTAACATACAGTTTTAGTGCTTACAGAAATTCTGTACAAGCTATTTGCTTTCCACCATTCTTAGCATAAAGGACTTTGACCAGGACTAAGTTGGTCTTAACTATGAAATAGAACCAAAACTCTCTTTATCAGAGAGAACTTTGATGGTGATGTTGACAGTATAAATGCAATTTCCTTCCTGCCCCATCCTGTCCTGAAAGGACGTGGGAGGAAATCTTGCTGCCTAGCTTGTTGTTAGTGTGTATACTCCCTTGCCAAGGGCCCATGTTACGGAGCTACGTGGCTTACAAATAACTGTCATCTTACTCTTCCTTCCTTTTCCCCTTCAACAGGAAGAACCTAAATGAAGGCAACTTAAAAAAAGCATAAGTCACAAAGAGGAGGAAAATGCATTATATTCGGGGTCGTGGAAGTAGCTGTTTCTGTCTGTACCCTTCAGTTGTATATTTGCTTGTGAGTTAGTTTTATTTGGGTGAGTTGGTTTTTTTTGTCTGTGTGGTTGCTGACATACTGATATTTGTTGGAGTTGAGTCTAAACTGCAGATGTTAAATGTACAGGTGCACCTTAGCCTGGCAAAAGTTGGGTTTACAAGTGATTGTTGCCATGTGGCATGTTGGAAAATAGAATGGATTCCTTCTAGGTAGTGGAGAGTAATCTGACCAACTTCTTTTGTCTGTGTATGTGCAGTGCCACTTAAAAAGCCATTCTTCCCTCCAGCATTGCTGGACCATTTGTTAATCCTCCAGCTGACCTTGTACTTCCTACTGCAGGATAAAGTGAGCATCTTTGTCATTCTGCTTTTTGTCAGGTTGGTTAATCACAGCGTTTCTCGTTATTTTTATAGAGCAAATTCGATTAAAGAATATAAGAAATGTATATGGAAGATGCTTGTGGTATCGTTTGCGACTGTTAAAACCACAACAAAACATAATTCCTACAGTAAAGTAAGTATGTTTCATTTGCATGACTTCCCCATTGAAGCACTTCCTACATTTTTATCTTTAGAAAAATAGATTTTTTTTGGTAATCAAAGCAGCTGCAATGAGTGTTATAATGGTAGCTTTTGTCACAGAAGAGACCTTTGAAATCTGCTATATTTGAATAATTAATACTTAATCATTATTGTCTAGTAGGGCTTGAAATAAAGATGGATGCTGTTTGTCCTTTATAAAAGATCTGTTAAATGAAACTAGTGAACCTCAGACTAACAAATGCATCGTTTATTTATAAAAAAATAAAAATCTTCCCTGAAATTAGTGGTGCTAGCAATGTCTTTTGCTTTAAATATTTAATGTGTAAACATAAAAATTAGTACTGTTGTGTATTAGAATACAGATATTTGAATTTAATGGGTTTGGTATCCTTGATGCTTGTGTTGTATTTTTTTCATAATTTATTGTTTCCACCCCCAAAATATTTTGCTGTCTGTTATGCATCAGTTTCAGCTTTTTTTTTAACATTGTGTGTGTTTAGGATTGGGTTGAAGTCATCCTTTAAAAATAGGAAATACTGTTGTTTACCTGCTGGGGACAGACAGTTAAAGAATGGAGTCTTTATTGATAGTGGCTTGCCTTTGTTTTTTTTTAAAAAGGGATAAAACAGGAAGTCAGAGCGGCTGTCTCGTATGTCAACGGTGGTGTTAAAACTGAAATACCTTGCTTTAAAATGACTTTAATGTTTCTTGCTATTTTAATATTGTTTCTAGAAGACTGATATGAAATGGCTTCTTATGCTATTTGTAGTTATGCTACAGTCAGTGGGTTTGTACATTTAAAAAATTCTTTCTTCCAAACAGGAAAATAGTCCTCCTTGCTGGCTGGGCATTATTTTTGTTTCTTGCATACAAAGTTTCCAAAACAGACCGAGAGTATCAAGAATACAACCCTTATGAGGTTTTACATTTGGATCCTGTAAGTAATAACATCTTTCACTAGTCTGTATTATTATAACTGCATATTCTATGTCTAGGTGTCAGATGTAAGACTTGGTTTTCATTTTTTTACTTTTATTTTTTCAGACACAAAGTTAAATTTAGTGAATGTATCCAGTGGTTTTATTCTTCTTTGGCATCTGAAGGTTGCTGTGTATATTGTAAAGTCAGTCATTAGATATCTTTTGCCTATATCTGTACTGATTTATAACTTTTGTATCTAACTTCAAAATTATAATGAGTTTCTTCATATAGTGTGGCGGTGGTGGTGTTTTTCTGTTTTCCTTGCTTCGTAGAGGAAAGCAAGTTGCTTTGTATGCCCTGTGGAAATCTTCTCAATGGCCACTTTTAGGGATGCTGCTGATAAACTGTATAAACATCAATGTGGATTCATTTGATCTACAGCTGTTGCACAGTAATATTTCTCTTGTGAATGGAAGATTTCACTAAAGGGTATTGGTGATGTGCATTTTGATCTAGTAAAGCTTACCGTGAATCTCAGTTGCATCTGTGAATGCAAACAAAAAGTTCTAAATAGTGATAGTAGCCAATTTGTTTATTTAACTAGAGAAAAAAAAAGTTGTAGTGTTTATCTGGAAAACAGATGCAGTGCTTTATTTATATTGAGGGCCTGATTGGAAATGGTCAGAAAAAGTTACATATCCTGAGGAAACAAATAGACCTTCTGAATATCTCTTAAACTCTTATTTAGTCTTGTCAAACTTTTTTCTTCATCTTAACCACAACACCTCAGGTAAATTCTCTGGTTATGGTAATTGTTTCCTTCTCTTTTGAATAAAAATAGTCATTTCCATTCTGAAGTCTGAAATATGTTTTAATCTCCAGTCTAAGGAAGTATGCTGTGGTTACAGCTCAGCACCAGAATAGGGAAGAACTTTGAATATACCTGTTTTGATTAAACCTGATGCATATTGTCAGTGTGGGAGTACTTAATATGTATGTGAATACCTGCATTAGGGAGGTGGCCTAATGTAAGTGTAAGGACAGGCATCCCTGGTACTGCTTTTCTGTGCTAAGAAAGCCATTCCAGCAGATAAGTAGACTCTAGCCTGTTTCTAGCTAGGCAGGTAGAACAAGACTTGCCTGTCATGTGTGGAGGCATGTTATTTAAATTCAGTCTCTGCTCAGTTCCTCTGTGAATGGCTGATTGCCGACTTGTGTTCTTTCACTGACGCACAGGAACAAGATAAATTTTTACTGTTGAATGGTTTCTGTTGGAACCATGCAGATTAAATGTTGATGTATCTGGGTTAGCTTTGGTTAAACAAATTCAGCTAGGGATTGGGTTATCAGAGGATTTTGTTTTGTCATCTTTGGCAAATTTCTACAAGTAACAGCCCTGAGGGGAAAAAAGTATGTATGTATTGAACTGTAACTTAATGTTTATTAATGAAAACTTGCACGCACGCTCAAGACACATGCAATTTATCCAGGCAAAGAAAGCAATACTGGAATACTCCAAGAACGGATAGAGGGCTGGAGCATACGGTCATAAAGACAAGCTGAATTAAGGCCACAGATGTTACAAGAGGGATGAAGGGATGGGTGTGAATATTTTGAGCCCTGCTTCAACTGATCTATTGAATCCAAGATTCTAGAGTGTGTTTGTTTTTTGTATTTCTGGGCTATCAGATGATGTCTATTAAATCCCCTTGAAAAACTTCTAGTTCAGTCTACGTGAAAGTTAATGGCTTTCTTCTGTTACCATTCAAGTGGAACCTTTGGAGTCGTTGCCAGCCCTGCTGATGTTGAAGTGATACAGATGTTGATACATATATTGAAATGTTAGAAAATGGAACTGTTGTTGCTGTTAAAAAAACCCAAAACCCACAACAAACCACAACCAAACAAACACTTCAGAAAACCCAAACTTAAAAAAAGAAAAGTTGCAGATGCAAGCACTTGAAATTTTTGTTGCACAATAATTGATTTGCTGCTTTGCATTCACACTGTGGCCAAGACTATTTTTTAAATCTCATTTTAGTGTATCAGCTTGTAATAAGACGCTTTTTTCCCTCCAGAAGACAACATGGACAAAATCCAGATAACATATATGCACCTTACTTTATATATAAATATCAGCACTTTGTTTTGAACTTAATAGCTCCTTTTGGAGCACATAATTTAAAGCCACTAATACATAAGGTACTCAGACATTATTACTGATTTATTGAATAAGTATCCGTACTGCCTTTTTACAGCTGGGATACAAAGCATACAGATGAAGCTCGAAACTGATTATAATTTTGGTTTCTTTAAGCGAAACAATTGAGGGTTTATTTTTTATTTGTAAGTAGTTAATATGGGAAAGCTCTGTGTTCCGAGAAGAGTGCTGACTGACACCAACTGTCTGAGGCTCCAAAGCATTTCTCTAAGTCGGGCCTAACCTCTGTAGCCTAGTTATTGAAAGTGAGGAGTGTGCAATTAATGATAGATGGAAAGTTTGTCATCAGCTTATCAGGGATCATATGCACCCTGTGTGGTAGAAGGAGGAAGAAAATAGGATTTTTTTTTTCTTTATGGGCAGCATTCATGTAAGCCATGAAAGGCCCTCTTATTCTCCAACAGCCTGATTCCCCTCTGCCACCCCCTGCTTTCCAGCTTCTGCTGCTCATCTGGCATTCTTCATCTAGTCTTAAAATGTCTGTGTTTACTTGAAATCTTGATTTTGGAGTAAATTCATCCTGCTCATTAAATGAGACAGGCATGTTGTTGAAAAAGTGTTGGAAAATGATAGACACATTGTGTATAGAGGTATAAAGCCAGCAGCAAATGAAGCCTCAGGGTAGTTTAATTTCTGGTTTAAATTTATTGAAACAGTACCATCATCTTTAACTTTTTGTGTGTTTGTTATGCAGTTAAGGTGAGCATACTAGTCCTCTCTACCACAACATATTGAAAAGACACATGGTAATGGTTCTGTGAAACTTACTATAAAACTTTACCTGTGCTTACTGTGAAGTTTTGTGGGTTTTCTTGAGTAGTGAAGTTGACAGTCTAACCCGAAAGCTAATGCACAAAGGGTTGTGTTGTTTCTCAGGTATAGCTAAACATATTCCCTCTGTTCAAGAAGTCTGAAAAAAATTATGGGTAGGATGATTCTAGTCAAAAGCTTCTTAAGCCACAGGGCAATCCACCATTCCTGATGACTGACAGATTTATTTCTGCCTACAAGCTGCAAGTGAACCATCATACTTGATCTGTGAACTCTTGCTTAAATAGAAGAATATTGCAAGTGAGAATTCCTCATATTCATGACTATGTTTAGGAAAAGATAACATTTGTTACACAGATAAGAAGGCCTTACTCTTTTTTGTATGGGTGGATGAACAAGGTAGTCCAGAAAAAAACCCCGCACCAGTCATCTGAATGTGGTTTTATTAGATTGTGACTTCTAACTTGATTTAAAATATGGTTATAAAAATGTTATTAGAAAATTAATATCATGTTTCCATGAAATACATACGTAGTTTCACAATCACGTATGAGAACGTAATTCTTTAGTTCAGGGGGATATTGCACAGTGTGCTTTAGAATATAAAATCCATTGAAAAATGGAATTGATTTAAGGTATTTATTAATAAATTGAAAACTTTCCTCTTTAAGGGAGCAAGTATATCGGAAATTAAGAAACAGTACCGTGCACTATCGCTAAAATACCATCCAGATAAAGGAGGAGATGAAGTTATGTTCATGAGGATCGCTAAGGCCTACGCAGCGTAAGTTTGTTTTTTGCCTATAAAAAAAATGGGAACTTGATATGATGGGGAGGGAAACCTTTAAGGTAGTAGCAGGGATGTCCAAAGTAGCCTGGAAAAATGTGTTCATATGTAATGAAAGTCAAAATGGGTCTCGGGTCGGTGCGTATTTGTTCTGTACAAGTTAGGAAGGATAATTTAATGGTTTAGGAACTGTCAGAATACTGTAAGGTGTTAGGTCTTTGTCTTAAACTTCCATGTCATCTAGGAAAGGTGTTTACAGTATGATACATGTTAAGTCTTAAAAATGACAAAGAACAAAATGGGTCTTAGAGTTTTTAACCAACCAAGCCTGTCAACAGCAATTCTGAAGTACTGTTGAGAAAATACATACACTGATCATTTCACTTGGTGATGAAGCCAAAGCGTAAGAGACAATATTTTATCTCTGTTACCTTTCTAGTTGCATTCTGGTCCTGCCTCTCAGCTCCTCTGTATCTCTTTTCATTTGCACTTGCCTTGCAGTCCTTTCACTTGGCAACTGTTTCATAGTAGCTATATTTTTCTTAAAAGCTGAATATTTTTTCCTCCAGGGTAATTTTTTTTGGCTTTACCTCTGCTTATAGCATTTTGTTGTAATTTTGTTAATGAGAGATGAGGTCTTAATATTAGAATTTTGTATTGAGGGAATCTCTTAATATTGAATTTTTCCATATTCAAGATGTGGGTTTGGGTTGTGTAATGCTGTTCATATACAGAATGTTAATACAGCCTTATATTCTTTTCTACTCTAAATTATCACTTGTCAGAGTCCAATAGTCTCTGGCTGGATTCTTTACATACTCCACACATGGAACATCTAAATGTTTAATACCAAATTGGCTTATCTGAAGACAGTTGATGTTGCAAGTGACTTCTGGTTTAGTGGCGTGATACATTTGGACTGTGTTTTTAGTATATTTTTAAAGTTAGACTTAG
Source organism: Ceryle rudis (assembly GCA_033439905.1). Lineage (NCBI taxonomy): Eukaryota > Metazoa > Chordata > Aves > Coraciiformes > Cerylidae > Ceryle > Ceryle rudis. The sequence continues at coordinate 125,361 of JAAGNO010019690.1, read as the reverse complement.
CAAAATACAGAAATTCCAATATATAATTGAATCACAATACCAATGTGATTCCCATTACTGTTGTCTCTAATACACTCACTGTCACCATGCTGGGCATCTCTAGGCATTAGGAAGGCACATGTGGGTTGAAGCCAGCTCGAACCCATTGTTTCCTTCTAAATTTTTTTGTTGTCTTGTTCTTATACTCTGTGTGCATTCTCCTCATGCTAGTCTTGCAAACTTGAGGAGACATTCATAATTTTAATGCACTCGAAGAGAAATGTGTACACCGCCAGTTGATCTGCTCAACTGTTGATAGGTGATTATGTAAAATAAAGGCCACTTTTTGATCCTCTTCGTGTTGAGACGGGGTCAGCTTCTTTGTAGCGGCTGTGGTCAGCCTGAGCTTCATGTCTCAGTGCCCTTGCCTATCCCCTCTGAGCCTTCTTCCGTTGTAGGGGTTTATTGGTCAGTCACATCATCAGAGAACCTAGCAAGTTGGTGATTTCTGCTTTTAAGTCAATTGTCTAGAGTCCTATTTGAGGTGATGTGAGAAGAACCAACACCATACTCACTTGAGCAGTTTTGATATCATACTTTCTGCTTAAACACATCTGCATTGCTAGGAAAGTCTCTTCAGTAGGATATTCTGGTATCGCTTTCTGAACTGAAACATCTCACTGTGTTTTTCAAGCTAGCACTCAGATGCTTGGTAATAGTTTGATACTTCAAATGCTAGTGCAAGGGCTGTAGCAGAGGCATATCTTGAAGTAAATGACTATGAAGATCCTTAGCCATGCATGCTGCCTTGGGAGAATACAAAAGCTACTCATTCAATGAGTGCTTGTTAACAAATGTGAGACTTAGGAATGATCAGGAGGTGCCTGGTGTTCTGTCTCCTAAAGCAATATTCTTCCTTCTAGTAATAGGGATTCTGTTTGAGGTAGTATTGCCAAGAAACTGTCATTGCAGAGCAGGCATAGAAATGGTAAGATTTAGGAGGTGGTGTCTTAATTTATTTCTCTCTTCTTAAATATGAAACTAGTGAGTGCCAGGAAAAAAACCCACAACCAAACACACATATGCCATCAAAGGCTAGAAGTCTAGAATAAGGGGATTAAAAGCCCATATGGACAACTTCTGCTGTATCAACTCATCTTGCACTGTCACCTTCCTTCCAGAAAGATACAATGTTTTTAACCTTTGTCTTTCAAAATTTGCTGTATTGTAACCTGGCATTGAAAAGTGCTCTCTGCTGATGGGTGCACAGTCCCTCTCATGGAAGGAAGAGGTGATTGTTCCACCTCCTGTACGAGGGCGCACCTTCTGTTTCTTGACTTCCTTTGCTGTCAGAGTGCTTGAAGAATTCCCCTGTGTATCATGAAGGAATAGGACAGTATTGTTTGAGATCAGATTTCATATGAACAATAGCAAAAGATGTTTAGCCTGCCAAACCATCCCTGAAGAATAGTATAAATACCACACTTTAAAGTTTCTTTATGTTACTGATTTAGAGAAATTTGTTTACTTCTGTACTAATTTCATATCTCTTCTTGAAACTAGCTTAACTGATGAAGAATCACGAAAAAATTGGGAAGAATTTGGTAATCCAGATGGACCACAAGGTAACAATTATGAATAACAGAAGTCCTGTGATTTCTGTATATTGAGCTGTGTAATATCTGATCATTTGAGAAGCACTCAGATCTTAATGTGTATATATAGAGAATAACTTTTTCCTATGATTTGAAGCAATGCAGCCAATCAATTCTTTGCCTGTGAAACTGGCTCTGGGGCTGTTAGGGGAAGGAAAGGCAGGAAAGAGTTTGCTTTCACATTCCTCAAATGTCTTATTAGGGAAAAGGGAAGGGTATTTTTTAAATTAGCTCCACTGTGTATCTAGAAAGACTTGCCAGTCTTAAAAGGAGGTGTGAGTAAAAAAAAAAGAGTGATACTCATCAGAAAATGGTCATTTTCAAGCATTTACTAGTCTTTATGATCAGACACTATACATGTGTATTGAAAAGTTAACAGCTAGACACAATGTCTCAACACACTTTGAAGGGATGTATGTGAGGATACTTCTGTATTTAAATAAATCCTGTATGCACATCTGCTTTCCATTTGCTGGAAGCAGTAGTGTTTGAGTCCTGTGCTCAGTTATCTCTGTCTTAAGTCGTGATGATTATCCCTGTGCTAGTAGATTGTTCCTGGGCAGGTAGCTACATGAAAATAGTCCTGATGATGGTGTAGTATAGTTTTACAGTAGGTGTTCCAAACTAAAACCATTTAAGACTGAAATAGTTGTTTAGCTGTGGTTCCACCTCCCACCCCCATTTGCAGTTGCATAAGGCACTTCTTAAAAAAAAAAACCAAAACCCAAAAATCCTTCTGAATTCTATTCATCCAACATGGGAAAATAGTTTTTGAAGGGGGAGAAAAAATAGAATACCCAGCCCCTGAACCAGTATTTTAAAGAAACAACATTCCCTCTCCCTTAAAAAAACCCCCGCCTAACTGTGACAACTAAATCGTAGTCTGACAAAGTCATTTCTGGTGGACTAAGGCGGTGATGATTCATTTTTTTCAACCACTGTGTTTTACAGCATAGCAAACTTCTTTCAGCTTCTATCTTTTCTTGGTTTCCTAGCCAGGCAAGTAGGAGGACTTGGTCCCTCTTGCTGCAAAATGTAAGAAAGTCCTTACTTCAGACACATGGTCACAATATCAGCAAAATGATACTGTTAATTTTAGACTGGTATATAGAAACATAGGAACATAGAAATGTCTGGGTGGGAAGGGACCTCTAGAGGTCATCTAATCCAACCCCCCGGCTGAGAGCAGGGACATCCTCAACTAGGGCAGGTTGCTCAGAGCTCTGTCAAGCCCCACCTTGAATGTCTCCAAGGATGGGGCCTCAACCCCCTCCCTGGGCAACCTGTTCCAGTGCTCCACCACTCTCGTGGTAAAGAACTTCTTCCTTATTTCTAATCTAAATCCACTCCTTTCTAATT
>JAAGNO010019690.1:48744-122268 GCA_033439905.1 Ceryle rudis | reverse complement strand
CGGAGCCTTCTCTTCTCCAGGCTGAACAACCCCAGCTCCCTCAGCCTGTCCTCATAGGAGAGGTGCTCCAGCCCCCTGAGCATCTTGGTGGCCTCCTCTGGACCAGCTCCATCAGGTCCATGTGCTTCCTGTGTTGAGGGCTCCAGAGCTGGATGCAGTGTTCCAGGTGAGGTCTGACCAGAGTAGAGAGGCAGAATCCCTTCTCTTGGTCTGCTGGCCACACTTCTTTTGCTGCAGCCCAGGATGTGATTGGCCTTCTGGGCTGCAAGCACAGACAGGCTGCTCATGTCCAGCTTCTCGTCCACCAGCCCCCCCAGGTCCTTCTCTGCAGGGCTGCTCTCTATCACCTCCTCCCCCAGCCTGGATTGATACTAGGGATTGTTCTGGCCCAGGGGCAGGACCCTGCACTTGCTCTTGTTGAACCTCATGAGGTTCACCTGGGCCCATGTCTCCAGCTTGTCCAGGTCCCTCTGGATGACATCCCATCCCTCTGGTGTATTGACAGCACCACTCAGCTTGGTGTCATCTGTGTGAACTTGCTGCTGGTGCACTCAATCCCACTATTTGTCACTGATAAAAATGTTAAACACAGATATGCACAGATAGCTTTCCAGGGACTTTTCCTAATTCTAAACTGTTTTTTTGCATCCACAAGCTACTAACTTAGTGTTGCCAAGGTACAGGATTTCAAGTTAATCAGTGTCAGTGTCCTTGAGCAGACCTGAAGCTGTAACACTCAACCAAAAGCTGAGAATTTAAAGTTATGAAGATCCTTTTATGGTTGGCTCAGAGTTCACTTTCACAAACTGAAAGGTCTCTAGATTCCTGAAGTGAAATGATTCTTTGGTAGGTAGGGCAGCAATTCATACCATGAGTGTGGAGCACCCTGCTCTTCTGAAACCCTAACTCAGACTAGGGTGATATTGAAGTTCTCTGATTTGCTTCTGTGTCTTTCCTTGCTTCACCTGACAGGTGGGAAGAAGCTTGAAATTTTTCTTTCTCACCTCCTCTATTCTGCAACCTTGTTCCACACTGAAGTTTGAGGACCTTTGTAATTAGTGGAATTACTCTCTACTTACACAACCGTAGTGTAAAAACCTTTATCCAGACTATGTGTTCTAGTCTTTTAGTTATGTGTAGTCAGAGAATGGAGGCAGTGCCTTCAAGGTATGTTCTGGAATGAGATGAAGCATGTCTAGTGTTAGAAATGTCTGAGTTAAATGAGGTACATCCCACCCTCTGTGCCCAGCACAAAGGAACAGCAAGCAGTGTTCCTCTCTATCCAACTGAAGCAGCATGGAGTTAGAGATGGGCAAACAAGGTTTTTCTTGTCTTCAGCATGACTTGCTCTTTTACCAGAAGTAAAATACTGAATGTTCAAAAGCATTTGAAGAGTGTTTAAAAGCAGGTGAGGGGACCTGGAGAGTAAAAAGATATGCTTTTAATAATGTAAAGCAGTTAGTAGACTATTTCCCCTTGGTATTGGCTAGTACTTCAGCTCAGCAAGCATGGATGACTCTCGGACCAGAAGAGAGAGTGCTTTTTACTGAACTACTTCTGTTCCTTGAGTGGTTTGAAAATACAGTCCTAAAGATCAAAAAGGATTGTGGGAAACTGACATCACCAGTAAAAGATACCACATTTTTAATAGATTCTTCTAAAAATGAATAGCCATCAACAGGTAGGAAAGTGTCTCCAAATTCTTCTCCAGACTCTTCTTCAGAGCAAGACATCTCTTACAGTGTAACACCCGGTGAATTTACCACATTATTCTTTTGAACTCCTACGCTTGAAGTGTGATAAGGCTGGGCAGCTATTTGAGACTCAAGAAGTAGTAGTTTCCAACAACTATAGAAGTCACGTTAGGCTTTGTGTGTAACAGCTGCTGGTCTGAAACGATGGCTCTCAATTTGTTGGAGACGATATCAGAATAGTTCTAACTGCAGGCAGGATCCTAGCCTGCCTTTATTTAAGGCAGCACCCCTCATTGTTATTTACTAGTACTTAAGAAAACGTGATTTGGGTATTTTTATTTATTATTCATTTGTTTTAGAAATCTGTGTAGTTTGGTGTTTTTCTTTATTTCCTAGAACTTTTAGTGTTGGGATAGGGAGTGTTTGTGATGTTCAGCTGATTACCATTAAAGAAGACAAGCTGGTTTATGCTATTGTGCATTTAGATTTGTGTACTGTAGATGTTGCTATTAAAGAATCATGTCTTCTATTTTCTGCGGCCTAACTCCTTTTGCATTGAAAAGTGTTCCTTTCTCTTTCTTACCAATCACACAAACTTGAACTGGCAGAAGTTTGTTTTTACAATTTACAGCTTGCAACACTTTCCTAAAGATACAAACTAATAAATTTTTTTCATACAATTCATTTGCTCCCATGAACTGCAAGAAAACTGATTATTTACTGAACTGTCTGTATTTAAATTGCTAGAAACTCTTCAAGGCAAAGCTCATAAATCTTTCAATCTGTGAAATGTTTCTTTTTTAATATATTGATAAATCTTGCCTATCTATTTCACTGCAGTATATTAAGCTAAAATCTTCTGTTTCAGATCTTATGCTTAAGTTGTTATTTTATTGCATTCTTCATTTATTTCTAATTTGCTTTTTATTATTTTTTTGATAAAATTAGAAATTTGCTTATTGAAGTGATAAGCATGAGGATTTTTTGTGGGTTGGAGATTTTGTTTTTTTGTTAGACTTAATGTCACTTAAAGTCCTTAACATTTTTTAGTGAATTTCTTTCCTTTCATTCTACAGCTACAAGCTTTGGTATAGCTTTGCCAGCGTGGATTGTGGATCAGAAAAACTCAATTTTGGTGAGTCAGCTTGCTGAAGGTGAACTTGAAAGTGTTTACCTTAATGTTTGTGCTTAATACTGCATATTTCAGCCCAAAAAAATAGTAAAAGTTTGGTCCAAATAATGTTTGAAGCAGATTTCATGAGTATAAGTGTTTCAGGAGTAGCTTAAATTTAACCTTTGAGAGTAAAGTTATATATAGCTGGAAGGGTCCCATTGTAATGATAATGAGGTTGTGCTCTTACAGCCCCTGCCGCATAGTGTGTGTTTGCCCTTGCAAGGAAACACAAACAGAAATCCAGCATACAGTTCTGTAGTTCCATTTCATTAGCTAGCAATGACACAATCCGAAGTGTCTGAGTATTTTTTCTGTTCCATTTGTTGCTGCAAGGTATTTGGTTTAACCTGCTTGATTATTTTGATGTGGTAATCATCTCTGTCCTTTGCATCACAGTTTAGCTGCCAACTCTTTAATTAAAAAAAGCCCATCTGACACAATGCATGGATGATTTAAGAGATTACTTACACTAAACTGATACTCCTTATTTAAGCCCTGCCCAACTGATTATATTACTTGTAAGTTGTTCTTCAGAAATAATGACAAATATTATGCAATAAGCTTACACTAATTTGTAGTAGGCTTGTGGTAGTACTACTTGATTGTGTTTTAGAATAAAGATTAAACAAGAGTGGTATTAAGTAACTGAAGTATCTAATGCAGTATATTTCATAATTTTTCTCTAGGTTTTGCTTGTATATGGGTTAGCATTTATGGTTATTCTTCCAGTTGTTGTGGTGAGTATCATCTAATTAATATTCTACCCTCTAACCAAACTGTAATCAAAGCTGTCTTAGACATAAGTTGGTCATTCTTGTAGCTGCTTTTTTTTCCTTAATGTGGGTGGGTGCTATATTATGGAAAAATGTAGCTGCTGTAGAGTTTAAAAATAAATATAAAAATCAATGCCATGATAGAGAGAAGGCTGTAGGGAAAATATTAAATATCACAACAATTAAATTGAGTTATGTAGTTTGTCTTGTACCTTCTGTCATTCCTCACATGAAAAATAATATGATGTGATGAACTCAAGAGTATATTCAGTGGCGTTACTGTAGAGCTAAGACGGAGATGTCTGTAACTGGTGTTACTAGACTGATTGCTCATGTGGGAACAGGCTGTTGATTCGGTTTCTCCTGGCTGCCTTTGTTTTGATACCTTCAATTTTTATTAATCTTCTGTACACCACGAGATGTCTGCCCTTGAGATTTCTATGTGTGAGGAATCGATTGCTAGGTGAGAGGTATTTCAGAGCTCAGGTTTGCTCTACAGTGTTGCTTTTGACCAGTGTCCCTTATTCAGTGATTGTGCATTTGGGATACGGCATGAAGAAAGACTCAGAAAATTGACACACAGAAACTTTTATGTGCTTGGGAAGATGATTTCACTTGAGAAAGTGTCCTGGGGTCTTGGCAACTGCTTGTGCCTCTGTGTGCAGAGGCTCAGCAAGGCATCATCCCTTCTTTTGGAGAGCCTTTCTACATTATTGAAGATTTAGAGTAGAAATTTAGATGTGGTGATTTCAACAAGCTGTTGGAAAGAAGTTTGAAATCCAGGCTACAGTGTCTGCATATTTTTCCCATCTTTTCCTTCTGGGTTTCAGCCGGTGTCTGTTGATGCTTTTTGTGTACATGTACTTTCAGTGATTTATACCAGGTTTCTCATTGCTCAAGTGAAAGTAAACATCTTTTCTACTGTGGAAAAAAAATGTCCTGAGCAGAGAAAATACCAATCCGCCTCCTCTTGCCCCTATACCAGATGTGGGCTTCTTCATTCAGACTTGTCACTGTAAATTTCTTTTATAGTCATTGAAGAGGAGTGGTAATTTTTATGGAACAAGTTATTTTATCACTTCATTCTAAAGTAGAGATACAAGATGATTCATGACTTTAATGGGCCTGTTTCTCTTTTATGAATCAATAAAGAAGCTGAAGTTAACTACAGTGTAGTCATCCTGCATCTGAGATGGGCATCTAAAATAAAGTAAGACTAATTCCACCCTTTGAATCCAGATGAACAAACAAAAAAAGATACATAGTTTTTCCTAAACCTCCACTGACCAAAATAATTTTCTGTACATGAGGCAAAGAGATGAGCTGTATCTGCAAAAGCAGTGAGGGCAGCCTCTTTCCTGTAGGTTTGGGCTGGCTATAGTTTTATTTTTCTTCCAGTACCTCTACTTAGACAAAAATTTGATAGTTATGAGATTATAATCCAAATTTTTCTGCAGAAAAACTTTTTTAAAAGTTGTGTACTGTTTTAATGTCAGGGTTTGTCTATTCATAGAATAATCAAATCTAGTTTAATTAAAAAAAGCTTGTGAGTAGCCAGTCCTAGAGCATTTCCTAAATAATGATGTAAATTGCAGAGTTCTTGCTGTAATGGGGAATTTACACTACTGCCTATTAAAATAATAGTAATAAGCAACACATAATACTTTATTGCTTGTTACCTTTCACTAGTGATAACTTAGAATAGATTGAGATGTATCTTGGGTGCTTTTTCTCATGTTAGTGAGCTTTGCTTCCAAGGAAGAGCTTAATGAACAGATTCCAGCACTTGTTTTGTAGGTGTCTCTTAGGTACGTATTTCCTAAAAATAGCAACTTGAAATTATGCAGAAAAAAATAGAAAAGTTTTGCAAATCAAATCACTATTGTAGATGTAGCTATTCTTAACCAGAGTGGTAACATTCTTGACACTGCTGTAATGGTTTCAGAGGAAAGAGACAGTATTGCAAGCAGATCAGGGACACTTTTTAAAATATAAGTATGACTAATTGCATTCTGATTTCTTTTCCCACTTCAGCTTGTTCTCCTCTTTTGTAGTATTTAATGCAGTTTATCTGTGTATGATCTAGAAGAAAATGTTGATATTGTAATGTTGATCAAACGTTTGCTTAACATCGCATATTCTGGCACTAACATGAGCCATCAAGGTTTTTCTCATGTCTAGAGGGTTGCAGTTAAATCAACTCTTTACAAATTGATACTAGGAAATTATGGAGTAAACCCAACAAGATGTCCAGGGAGCATGATGGCAAGAAAGCAAACATGGATCATTAAACTCATTTCTTAGGGGATGAATTAGCTAACAGGCTGTCAGAAGTGTGCTGTGATGGAATGGGGAGTGCACAATAAACTATTGATTTGTATGTCTATACCTTAGTACAATCACTGTGTAGTGAGTTCTAGAACTTGAAATCACTGGTGTAATGCTAATGAAGGAATTACTGGAATGTTTGTGAAGGTTTGGAAATTTTTTCTGTCAGCCTAAAGGCACATGGCTTAATTCTGAAAATTTGCGACTATCTCCAGATTCCCCTTCTTAAAAGCATTGTCCTATTAGGTAGCTTAAAGTAGTTTCTGCAGATTTTCTTGGTTTGGCCTTGGTCTGCCTAAACTGAAATTGATTTGAATGCTGTGTTGCATGGTGAGGAGTTAATAGAAAGGGGTAAATCTAGTGGATTTCCTGTTTAGTGGGTTTAGTCAACACCAAAAATAATGTACATATGTGTGTGCATGTGTTGGGGGGGATTCTCTAGGCTATGGATAATCTAAAAACTTCTAGCATCAAATTCTCTCAGATGAAAATGTTGGTGTGCTTTTAAAATTTGTGTCAGCCAATAGTGTTTTACTTTCCCTCCTCTGTCTGAAATTCATTTGACCTTACCATGGGTCAAATCCGCTGGGCTGAGTTACCTGGCTGTGGAACAAACAGGAGGTGATCCAGCATAGCTGTTTTGATGGTCCAGCGTAGCTGACATCGGTTTGTTCTTGCTAAATGTCTCAGGGTTCCTGGTGGTACCGATCAATACGATATAGTGGAGATCAGATTCTCATTCGGACAACTCAAATATATACGTATTTTGTCTACAAAACACGGAACATGGACATGAAACGTGAGTAAAAGGTGTCTTGAAATATGGATGTGTTCAGATGGAAATGTTGAACTGATGATGTTAAAATGTTTCTGCTTTATAAGCCTTTGTTAGCTTAAAATAATGTTTCTGATTCTTTCTGAGTGTTTTTAAAAACTTTGTTTTGTTGCAGGCAGAGAGTACTCTGACTTAAGTATTTGTGAGACTTAAGTATTTGTGAGAGGGAATTATATAGATCTATATTTATGTCTGTCTATGTATAAAGTAAAAAAAAAAAAGTGCTGACCTGTCTGTAGTCCTGAGTTACTGTGGCCAGTAGGAGTACAGCCTCTCTGTCTGTGTGTTTTCTTCTGTTAGTGTCACAAAATAGACTTTGGGAATTTTCTAGGGGCTGTCATAAAATTTTTGTCATCAAAGAATGAAATAGCATTTCTGGTACTCTATTCTTGTTGTGTTAGAGCTAAATTTATCTTTAAATTTTTTACTCCCTATCAATTTCATGTTACTTTCTACTTGTTTATAGTTTGATATATTTTTTTTGTCTGCTTACTTTTAAAGGAAAAATGTTTATCTGGGGAAATCTGTAGATGTATTATGTTGGTGTAGAATCACATCTTTCAGTTTGGAGGCTGGTACAGGCCTGAAGAATTAGCGTGGTACTAGTTGGTTCTAGATTGAATTTTACTAGATTGCATGCTCAGAGCAATTGTAAAGCAGAATAATAATAAAAAAATCCTAACCAAACCCTCTGAAAAGGTTTCATAAATATATGCTCTTACTCCTTTTGAACTTAATTGTTTTTCAGCTTTAGATTTGCTGGAAGACTTCTGAAGCATCCACTCTTGATACAACCCTTTCCTACTGAGCAGAAATGTTTTGCATGTAATCCAAGAGGTCTAGGAGATAAGAGTATGGAAATACATTTGCTTTCTAGTTACAGCACACATGACATTATGTGTGCAGGATTAATGCAGACCTGTTTATGGTCTCCACCTTGCCATATTCTCATGCTGCTTCCCCTCTCCAAACAGCTATGTGCAAAAGGAGGAATGGGAAAGTGAGACTTCTAAAGAAGTTGAGGGACATCACTGGAAACCTCTTCTCTTCTTTCTCCCAACAGTAGTTTTATTTCTTTAATTGAAAACACAGCTTTGAGGCTTGCCTTGTCTCTCCTACAGATTGGTTAAAAAGTTAACCCTAAATTTAAGTGGCTTTATTTAAGGACTTAACACTTTCAGGGAGTCCTGCGGCCAGAGGCAGGTCAGATTTTTCCACTGTGGTCTGTTGTGATATCTGAATGAAAAATGAGGTGCAGCTAAAATGGCTTAGACAAACCACACAGGGATCAGGTAAGGCTTTTCCTTGGTAGTGAACTCCACAGTGATGAGGCACCAGTGCCAAAACTCAAGGCTTATGTGTGGCCAGATGTAATGAAACCAGGCTAGGGAAACAGAGACAAATCTGCCTGACTTCCCTTGTGTTAAATACCTTTTTTGGTTTTAAGATAAATGAGTTTATAAAACTTCCTTTCTTAATGATCTACAATTGTACATCTTAAATAGTTGAGAAGTATTTGTAGTTGTCTGAAAGTCTTTGATATGCTCTGCTCAGGAACTTAGTAGAACAGAAATGAAAATTGATGCATGGGGAACTTGACTTGTTAGTAAGTGGAATTTACTGAGTACTGCTAGTAGGCAAAAGTAACTTTGACTTGCTTAGAGGAGAACTTTCTCAATTTAATTTTTGTGTCTTTCATCTTAATGACATGTTTTAATGAAATGTTTTGAGGTAGTATGCATTTCCCTAATCACCTTAGGAAAAGAGCTGCCTATCATTTTTATGGGATTTCTTTGCAGGGGTATGTATTGAACTGCTTTTCTAATAATTAAAAAGAGGGTTTTTTGAGGTGAAGTTTCAGTGCTGATAGAACATAAAATTAAGTTGAAACTTTATTCTTCCCACCTACCCCTCCAGTACCCACATCGCTGTGATGCTACAGGCACATAAATTGCTGAGAGGAGTGGTCCCGTGAGGATACAGAAGTAGTCAAACTGTTGTGCAGTCATGTCTGCCAGTCCTACAGAAGCCTAACTATGTTTCTGTGAAGCTCAGATGCTTGACATGCTGTGCAAAGTGATCTCTTTTGTTATGTGCCAGGCATTGGTTCTTGCCTCCTTTGTCCTGTGGCAGTAGTAACTGATCCACTACACTGAGAACGTGGATATTCATGGTTGTCAGGGGAAGAGTGGGCATAATTTTTATAGCTGAAGGTTCTGAAGAAATCACTTGGTGGTAGAAGATGTTGCTGACACTTTCTTTGTTTGCCTCAAATTATCTTTGCAGGGCTTATCATGGTTTTAGCAGGGGCATCCGAATTTGATCCTCAGTACAATAAAGATGCTACGAGCAGACCAGCAGACAACATTCAGATACCACAGGTTAGTTGTATCAAAACTTGTTGCATAAGTAGCTGATCCCTTCAAGCAAAAAGGGAGATGGTGCTTTTAAGTGACCAGCTGACAGAATTCAAGGAGTTAATTTTGTTGAAGTGCAACTTTATCTTTTCAGAAGTAGAAATTGGAAGCTAAGCTTGATTTGATTTTATTTTTTTAAAGAGAAGATAACATTAATTGGTGATAATGCTTAGCTTAAATAGTCAGTTTAGTATACAGACTGCTGGGTTGGGTTTTTGGGGAGGGATGAACTAAATAAGGAATTAGTGTCAGTCTTTACAAACTTTGAGTACTGATACATGGAGGTGTTTGCTGTTTGGTAAAGTTCTTTTAAATCATTAATACAGATCTGGTTAAATATGTTAATAGTGATACAAAATTATTATTTGATGTCTGAATTAATAATATCTTTAGATACTGTAAAGATCCATCCATCAATGTCATTTCCTCTCTGGTTGCCTTTTATTTTCATTTCCACTCAGTTTTCCCCAGAGATGCCATAATTCATACTGTGGCAAATAATTATTGCTAGCAAAGTTTTACAAAGTCTTGTTTATCAGCCACTAACTCTTTGGTTTTAAGAAGTTTAAAGCACAGTGTACAAAATGCTCCAATGGAAATGGTTCGAGAATGCAAAATGAGGAGCAGCAGTCCTACAGATTAACCTCTGCATGCACACAATTGAATTTCCAATTTGTAAACATACCTTTGTCCTAAATGTAAAGAAAACCAACTGAGATACCTCTTCACATAATTGTCTTTGTCCCTTTTACGGATTCTTTTATCTTGTGGAGTTTTTAAGAGAAGGAGCTGGAACTGTGGCTAGGTGAGGTTTTTCAGCAGGCATTGTGCTTGGGAGCATATGACTGGGAAAGATTATTGTGATCATCAGTTCTTCTCCCATGCTGCTGCAGGCATTGGCTTTGTGCAAGCCCTTTACATTTAATCATTGTTTAAAAGTCAAACCTCCTGTAACCGTATCCTACTGAGAAGCTGTTACAGAACTTGCTGTTCTAGTGGTTAGGAGTCTCATTTGTGACCAATTTATACCCATGTTTGTTTTGTCCTCATTATTCTCGAGTCTAAATGTTTCTTGCCGTGTGTGTCCTTAATGCATTTATACACAGAAGCAGTAGCCCATTTATTCTCTTTTTTGCCTTCATTTTGCTAAACTGGAAAAGCTGCTGCCTTTTAATTGCCTCTTTCCTCAAAGGCTCTTCATTTCCCTCCTGATGCCATGTGCTGAACAGGGTACTGTCCCCAGCTGACTATTTCTAAAATTTACATCTATTTTTTAAATTTTTTTCATTTTGTCTGCTCAGAATGGTCCACAGTATTCAACAGTGCCTTAGTGGCACAGCAACTCAGTGCTAATGACCTTCTGTGTTACACTATTGGATTTTCTTCCATTTCTAGAGCTGCTGTCATCGGTGTCATCTGTGGTTTTTGGGTTTGTTCTTCTTTTCGTACAATGGCAGTCCAAATCTTCAAAGCATCAATACAGAAGGGTATTGCTAATAGCTTTTGTTAGTGAATTCTGCTTTTTGGTCCATGATCATTGTTCCCATTTGTATTTGTTTTCCTGTAAATCCAGTATCAATACTTATAATAATAGTTTTGTTATCAAAGTTTTAGTTCTCTTCGTCTAGTTTTATACCAGGATGTGCTTATGAGGAACTTCTTGTTAGATCTTTTTTCAAGTGTATGGAAAGACTGGTCAAAGGTCAGTGTGGTCTGGCTGTTGATATCCTGACTTCCCTTTGTGGCCGGAGGGTTTGGAACCTCAATCTCTCCTTGGGTAACTTGACCTAAACAGTGAAGCTTCTGGGCCATGTATTGATTCTTAAAAATTATAAGCTTCTGTTACTCAGCTTTACAGACTTTCTCTCCAGGATCTTCAATAAATTCAGGGGAGGGAGACTTGTCTGAACTGTGCATCTTGGTCTGGTCAGGATCAAGATAGGTCAAGCTGAGTAAAGAATGCCACACTTTTTTGAAGTTGGTGCTTTTCATAAGTAAGTTATAATACCTGCTCTTCAGCCTACCAGGGAGTTCAGGCTTATAACCCTCCTTCCTGTGATACTTGAGACTATTTCTGAGGAAGCTGGCTAGGTCTTAGATGGGTGAAAGGTCTCAAGATGATGCTGTTGCATGTTGAGTTTAATATAAATCCCTTAGAAATATGGGTTTACTTGGAAAACTAGTAAACTTTGGCAATAAAATAACATTTTAGAAATATGTAGCTGTCAATACCAATTTACTGAATGCTATTCAAGACAAGTTTCTTGCGTGCAGATCTTTACTTCTCCCCTTTTTGCCACATAGAACCAAGGCATTTAAAGATATTTTTTGGAGCAATGAATAAAAATGGCTAATGTTTATGTCTACAGAACTTCCCAGGGAGAGGTTACTTAAAGCCTTGCTTTTGTGAATGTAAACATTTTCCTTGTAAACTGATCTCCTCCTGTAATTGTTTCTCTTTAAACATAAATAACTATTTCGATCCTAACTATTTTAGCTCATCAGAGAAATTGGTGGCATAAATGTAAAGAAGAATGAGCCTCCACTGACCTGCCCTTACAGCCTGAAAGCCAGAGTTCTGCTATTGACTCACCTTGCCAGGATGAAAGTTCCTGAGGTGCTTGAAGAAGGTAATGGCTTCTGCCCTAAGTGGATATTGTTGAAAAAAATCAACACTTTGCATGGTACAGTACTCATAAACATATTTTTGGTACTCGGAAACATATTAGAGTTCCCGGATCTCTGCTCAGTAATCTTTATGCAGTGTACCTATTTTTTCAACTTTAATGACTTTCTAAAACATTCCTTTAGCACTTGATAGCCCTGTAATACTAATATCCTAGTTTTTAATGCTTTTTTGGCTGCAAATGTGACTCTGATAATTTTTTTCTTTGT
The DNA here is from genome assembly GCA_033439905.1 of Ceryle rudis. Lineage (NCBI taxonomy): Eukaryota > Metazoa > Chordata > Aves > Coraciiformes > Cerylidae > Ceryle > Ceryle rudis. The sequence goes on along the minus strand of JAAGNO010019690.1, from coordinate 110,152 downwards.
AACAGAATAGAAAGTTAAACATGTAAAGTGTAATTGCTTTCCAGAGTAAAGAAATCCAAGATAAACATAATACTGCTCTCTATAACATTTCCATTTGTGGTTGTTCTTGGAGTTTTTTTCCCTACCACTATGTAAAGCAATGGTGACAAGAGTAAAACTTCAAAATATCAATTATATGTGAGCTTCAGTGCTGTGCTTAGTATTTTTTATACTTGTAAATATATAAACTGAAATGTTTCTAAATGCAGGTCTTAAGTCTCTACCATGAAACCAGCACACTTATTTTCTATATTGTAATGGAAATAAAGAAAAATCCAAACCAAATAAAAAATGAAGATGCTTTGGTTTTCACATTTTCTGTTTTTTTTTTTTTTTCTAAAGAGAAATGATCAGTTTTAAATAGCTACTAAAAATACATCATCTTTCTTGGCACTTAGTTACTGTTTGTACTCAGAACTTCAGAGATGTGTATTCAGAAGGAGTTAATACTTTTCAGGTAACATTTTTCCCAAAATTGGTGTTTCACTTAATTAAAACTTCTTTAAGATAAAAATAATCTATGATTACTTGAAGAATTAATGCTATTTTGATAAGGCTGATAAATTGTCTGTGCCATCCTGATGCTTTTTTTTTTAGATGATCTAATAAGACATTCATTTGGTGTGGAAGCTGATTCTCTTACACAAAACTAGTGTTCCCTCTTAGCACTTGCTCTCCTGTTTTGTTAGGGAATTTTACAGATGGATGTGTCAATGTGAATAAAGTGGTATTTTCAGTAGTATGAGAATGAATAGAAATGAAGACTGCACCATTAAGTCTCCATATCATGCAAACTGTCCCCTTTTTTTCCCTAATAAAGTGCAATGTAATTGCAGCCAGTTATGTCTTGCAGATCAGCAGTTTATCCTGAAAAAGAGTCCTGCGCTACTTCAAGAAATGATTAATGTGATATGCCAACTAATAATAATGGCCCGAAGCCGGGAAGGTAAGAAAAGAAACCGTACAGTTAAAACTAGGAAATACGATTCTTTATTGCAGTATTTTTCATAAAGGCTTTGGTTCTTGTGGGAAACTTAACCGGGGATATTTAGAAATCCCGGAACGTGCTTTTGCTCTTTCCACTGTCTGAGACCTCTCCATTCTGAAGACTGAAATGATGCTGCTGCTGTTGCCAAGCCCTACTCTGAAATCTTGAGTATCTGTTTTCACTTTGTAGTTTTTGCTGTTAAGTTACTCCTTAAATGCAACTGAAACCCCTTTTAAAAAAGATCTGGTCCATTTTTATTGGTAGCAAGGCACTTGGTATAAGACATGTTGACTCTTGTGTTCATTGGTCTTTAATTGGCACTTTTACCCTTCTTCCTCTTCTTTTGTGTTGTTTTTGTTTTGGCTCATTTCTGTGCTGTCATTTCTTGGTGTGTTTTGTTTACATTTCTCCAGTTCGGATTCCTGTGCGGTTGGGCCTGCAGTGGTTGGTTGTGGTGTGGTTTTGATTGGGTTTGTTTGTGTTTTTTGTTTGTGGGGTTTTTGTATTGGGTCTGACTGAGCTGGAGTTGACTTTCCCCACAGCAGCCCTCCCAGTGCTGTGCTTTGCACTGAGAGCTGGAAAGGTGCTGGTGACACCCCTGTGTTGTGGCTGCTGCTGGGCAGGGCTTGCACAGCACCAAGGCTGGTTTTCCAACATTTCCCCTTCAGTGGGATGGGGTGGGCAAGATCTTGGGAGGGGACATGACTGTGACAACTGACCCAAACTGACCAAAGGGATAGTCCATACCATATTACATCAGTGCAACAATAAAAGCTAGAAAGGTGTTTGTGTTTGTGTGTGGGGGGGAGCATTGGCTTGTCCTTTAGACCAACTGCTATATGTTTGGAGCCCTGCTTCCTGAAAAGGGCCAGACATCACCTGCTGATTGTCAGTAGAGAATAAATCTTTTCCTTTTGCTTCTGTGCATTGCCATTGCTTTGCTTCTTCATTAAACTGCTTTTGTCTTAGCCCACAAGTTTCATCTTCAGCCTGGTGTGGCTGAGAGGAGGAGGAAGAACTGATAAGAGTGGCTTGGCGGGCACCTGGTGTCTAGCCAAGGTCAAACCACCACAGTTTTGTGGTGTTTTGTTTCTTTCCCTGTGATCTTGTAGTGGCAGGTGCTTTACCATAATGGCCATAGAAATTACACTTTAAATAATTTAAACTTTTATTTTTACTGTAAAAAGGCAATTATACTGAAGATGGGGGTTTGCAGTGTAAAGAAAGAAAGACTTGGATCCCATTCTGTTATTGCAGCTAACGTAGGAAAGGTGTTTATGGGTTTTTTTTAAATGTATGGTAGAAGTTACTTCCATCAAAGCAGAAGTGTATAATAGGTATGGTTGTGTTATTTTCTTCTTTCCATTGTGTAATATTCACAGTATTTATTAATACATACTAGGTTAAAAAAACCAACCTGCTATGTAATTTGTTTTGATAGCTGGCTATATTTAGAGCTTGGTGTAATTAATGAAGAAACAGGCCATGAGAAGACAAGTGGAGCAGAGGTGACAGTGATGTTTCATCTGCATTTAATGTGCCCTAATAGCTGCTTTATAAATTTGCATCAAGGTAGTGGTGTAAAGGAAGGAGAAAACATACTGAAGACACTAAATTTGCTTTGGTTTTGGTCATATTTATTAAAATTTCATATTTTTTCTGTAAATTGTTTAAAAATAAACTTTTATCAAAATATATGGGCACTGGTGCTTAAACACTTGGCAGTTTTGGCTTTGGTACTCTTTTGGTCCGGTGCAGGTTACAACCTGTCTACCTTCTCACTCAGCTGCGAGTCAGTCTGCTTTTATCCACGTGTCTAGTTGCCTTGATAGTGTGATCACCTCGATCACACAGCCCTATCAGAGTGAGCAGGTTCTTTCTCTCTAATCAGCCTATTGAAAGATGCCTCTAGGCTCCTGCTGTAGTGTCCTAAATAAACTGATCTCAGCCAAATATGTCTATTCCAAAGACACGTATTTGTACACATAGGAGTATATTTGTGCATGTACACATGCAGATAGTTGTATTCATGCTAATTTTTTATATGTTTATATGTAGAATGTGCATGTAACAGTCAAGGTAATCAAAGGTTGACTGTTTCTCAAAAAATGCTATAAAGTACAGGAAAACACATACAACAATTCTTAAATAAAATGATAGGCATCATGAATTACAGCCATCTTCTGTAATACATCTTTAAAATTGCCTTCAGTTCTTTTATATGCCACATACAAGTTCGGAAAAAGATTTAAGTAGCTTAAATTCCTCTTGATGTTCTGAAGAGGTTTTAGTTTCTTTTTTTGTTTCCCAGTAAAGTATATATAGAGTGACCTGAACATTGGCAATTCCGGACTTGCAGCAGCTCTTCAGCTGCAGGGGAATTCTGAAATGAGTTTTCTAAACAGGGTTTTGAGAAGTTATATTTAGGAATGAGTGGCTGTCTAACAAAGTTAAATAGCAGTGTGTGGAAACCTGTCTGCTTCGCTTTTTCATTTATTTGCAGATGTGCTGGAGAGTATGAAGTGACTTACTTTTTTCTCCTTTTGCTCTGTTCTGCTTAAGCCTTTCTCTTTGTCTTCTAAGATTTTTAATTATGTAGCATGTATAGTCTTCTGTACTTGAAAATATTAAAGGCATTAAAGTAATTTCTAAAAGAAAAGTCAAATAGGTGTTTGCTCAGCCTTCAACATAAGAAAATATGCTCTGCTTATACCTAGTTATATATTACCCACTTCTACCTGCAGTTTTTCCTTGCATATAATAGGCTGCTACATTTATGGTCATATCTCAAGATGAAAGTCTTATAAATAATGTACTGTGGCATAAAAGATTAATGTTTAATGATAAGCTATATTTAGTGATACACTTGCAAAGTAGAGCTAAACATGCTATATGCGAACATATATATAAAATATACGTATATAACAAGCTTTTTAAAAAAAAAACACAAAAGACCTTAAATAGTGGAGGTTTTGTCTATAATAATTGCACAGATGCATTTTGTTGTTCCTTGAGACAATGTTGGATGGAAGTCTTTCCCCTTCTTACGGTTCAGCTGTAATAGCCTAAATAGAAGGAAGAAAATGTCTGCTGAGCTACGTGGCTGCAGTGAGAGTAAAAATGCTGCCTGGTTAATTATGCTGAACATCTTCAGATGCCTCTCTATTTTGCTTGGTTGGCTGAAAACAAGGTTTTCTGTAGTCTATAATACAAGTATGCAATGTGAAAGTGTAAGAAGAAAACAATTTTAATATCATGCTGTCTGTTTCATTCTCCCCAAGAAAGGGAGTTCCGTGCTCCATCTTTGGGATCTTTGGAAAATTGCATGAAGCTTTCCCAGATGACTGTCCAGGGACTTCAGCAGTTCAAGTCTCCCCTTTTGCAGCTGCCTCACATTGAAGAGGACAATCTTAGGCGAGTCTCCAATCATAAAAAGGTATGAAACTACAAATGATACACAGTAACTTCTTAAAACACTTCCTGCTGCTTCTTTTACCTGTTTCCCTATAAGGAAGAAAGAAGAGAACAAAAATATATATTTTTTTTTTGAGGAATTCAGTAATTACTTCCTAGATGATCTGTGTGCTTTTTGTTTCTTTGAAGTCCATCTCAGTTAAGAGATGGGAATTAAGATCAGAGATCTGCTAAGTGTAAAAGATCAGTTGATCTTGACCTCACAAACTTAATATTTTTCCAGAATGTGACTGAAATATCCCACTGGGGCTTTTGGGGTTTTTTTGGCTTTGACTTTACATCATTTTTAATCTAGTTTGATAGAAAAATTATTTGGGAGGTAGCACAGAGAGTTCATAAAAAACCAAAACCACAACAACAAAACCCAACAAAACCACCCTGACCAAATAAACAAAACAAACAAAAAACCAAATGAAAAACAAACAAAAAACCCAACCCCAAACAAACCCAAACAGTTACTGTGAGATGTGTTTCGGGCTTTCTGATCCTTTATATATGAAACAGGATGCTTTATAAAGCTCTTTTTGTGTAGTTGTAGTTGGATAAGTGTTGGTATTTGTGGAATTTATGGAGGAAAATGTAATAGTCCTGTCTGATTATCTATATGTGTTTCTTCACTCTCTTTCACTGACTGTCTTTGTATTCAAATCTGCTTGTTTGTCTGACTGTTATACATCTTCTAGGAGTGCCTGGTTAGAAACCAGCACTTACCTTCTAGTAGAAGCTGATGACTTTTCTGTGTTATTACAATGGTTAATTTGGATCAATATTAAAAATACCTTTTATATAATGGAAGTTTTGTTTAGCTTTAACCACAGCCTTAAGGGGTGTTTAAATGTATCTATGTTAATGTGAAGATAGATTTCTTAAGTGCTGCATTTTTATCCTTTTTGAAGATGCTTGTTTATCAAATAGTCGAGTAGTCTTTTCCTTTGGATAAAGTAAAAGAATAATTCTCTCATAGGTATCATCAAACACTTTACTTATCCATCCCTAAACTACAAGGAGCATACAAAAAACAATGGGATTTTAGATGTATTTTTTTTGACACGTGTAGTGTAAGTACAAAAATCAAGAATTTGTCTCATAATTCCACCTCTCCTTTCCCTGAAAGAGGGAAGAGACCAATTTATTAGGCTTGTTTGTACAGCATTTCCATGCATTGAGTTCTTAAATACAGTTGGTTTTAATAGGTACATTTACAGTGGTGAGGTGATCAAGTGTTCAGACAAATCGTGTTCATCTTATCCTTTTAGCTCTGCTCAGCAAATCTTAAAAGGAGTGATTCTAGATTTGTTTGCAGTTCAGTATGGAGAACAAAGTACTTTGTACTTAGTTGTTCCTGATAATATAAATCTTGAAACACCAAAGTACTCCATCTAAATAAAGAACCCAATTAGTAAGATTTATTGTCTTAGCTTTCTGAAAAAAGATGGTTGAAATAATAGTTTTATAAGAAATGTATACACCTTCTAAGGGGTGACATACTAAGGAACATACCAGTGTTCAAAGCAGTGCTATCTGTTAGGCTTGAATGCAACCTCTTTGTTTTAATGTTTCTCAAAAAATATGCTTGATACTTTCCTGAAGTATGAGTTTTGTTTTGGTTTTTTTTAATAAGAATAAATCAAATGGTGTATATGTATTAGCAATGTGAGGACACAAGTGATGTATTATCAACAGTTTATTTGTGGACCGTGTTCTCTGCTACATTGTGACTTCCTTTTTTTCCTTTCTGTTTTTTTAATTCAGTATAAAATCAAAACTATTCAGGATTTGGTGAGTTTGAAAGGTTCTGATCGTCGCAATTTACTGCACTTCCTAGAAGATAAGAAATATGATGAAGTTATGGCTGTCCTTGGCAGCTTTCCACATGTCACTATGGATATAAAACCACAGGGTGAGTGGGAGGCCCTTTTGTTCTCTGTATGTCACTCTTCTGACATTTTGATAGTCTCTTGGCAGTAAGCTGTTGGAGGACACTGAAACACTACTCACTGCTATTTATGTGGCCTGAAACTGACAGGATTTTTTTCCTTTTTTTGAGTGGCAGGCTCTTGTACATGAGATTTATAGTCTGAAGGAGATAAAGTACATTGAAACATTCCACAGATTCCCAAGCCAGCAGTAGTTTCTCCTACAGGAGTTTATCTGATATTTCATCCCTTTATTTAATATTTCATGAGCAATGTGGATTTCTGGTTGAAATACCACTTTTATTAGCTATCTTAAAAAGTTGTGCTTATTCCAGAATTTATGCTCAGCTTACTCCAGCATGGAGAGGCCTTTGTGAGATTTTTGAGTTGGAGATCCTGATGACTAAATATTCGTGGATTCCTTTGTGATAATACTTGTATAGTTTTTATATCTGGCAGAATTTGTCCACCCAAGGCTCAGCTACCTTTTACATGGACTGTTCCAATGAATGTATAATGCTTTTGATTGCTGAAGATCTGGGTATATTAAGTAACCAGTGGAAAGTGAACTGGTTCTGTGGTCTCCTTTGCTTTGCTTAGGTCGTTAGTGCAAATAGATGCAAGATACTTGAAAGGCTGTTCTAATCCTTGTTTTTAATCTATATTGTAATTGTGGTTACGATGATCATATTCAACATGAGATATGTATTTTTGGGCAGCCTGATTTGTAGTTTGGCTTACACCTCTCTGAGAAGCAAGTGTTAATGGAAGTATCTCTTCAGGAAGCAAATGTCTGTTAATCTTGGTAGTTCTAAATGTTGTTCATGTGTTGCCTTTAAAAACAAACACTTCCTGTAGCATGGCATTGTACACAGGCTTGTCAGTCTGGGAGCATCTTTCCATATTTTGGCAAGGAGCCCTTTTCTGCATATAGCCTTCATTTGTTATACAGCTGTACTCAGGTGTGATGTGGAGGGTTAACCAATGCATATGCATTTTTTGTTTAGCTCAGTATTACCATGATATAAAAAAAAAATATGTAAAACTAGTGAATAGTATAACTGTTTTTTTCAGGGGGGTGGGAGAGGAAATAATTCCATACTGGGATATAACTCCATTCCTTCTCGGTTGGTTGGAGATAAAAACACTTTGGTGGCTTTCCTGTGGGTTTTATGTTTCATGTTTTAGTTAAAATAATCATTGTTGTTCTTTTCTTTGCCTTTGCCTTCTACTTTAAAAAAAAAAAAAGAAAATTAAATGCATGATTGTTAATGTGGCATTGAAATTGAGTTGTTAATCATATGAAAGTCAGGAAAATCAAAGTTATGATTCCCAGAACAAATATAACAGGGTCCCTTTGGTCATGTGTAGTATTTCATGTTTCTGAAGTTTTATGCTTTAATATATATTGCACAGTCTTACACAGTTATGGTTCCCACAGCAGTTATAACTTTGAATTTTCTAACTTTCATGCAATTAGAATTTCAAACTCAATGTTGCTGGTTTATAGTTTGCTGAATTATCAGCCCTCATCTTGATAGTATATTTGAGGTTGTAAGAGTCTTACTTAATAACATTTTGAAATTATCTGTTTAAAATTCTGGAATTTTGTACGCTATAGTTAAACATAGCAGAAACAATGTTAAATAGAGTAGGGGGAAAAAAAGACTTTAACAGATGTATTGCTTTTCTTTTTTCGCTAGTTTTGGATGATGAAGACAGCAATAATATTACAGTGGGTTCTCTTGTCACTGTTCTCGTCACACTAACAAGACAGACTATGGCAGTAAGTACGAAGAATACTTGTTCTTTCAAGGTATCTGCAAGTATATGCTACTAAACAGGTTTTTCTTCTTGCAAGCTAGCAGTGTTTTGTAAATATAACTGTAAAATGAAGATCTGAAATTGAGAACTTGTGCTCTTAATCCTCCCTTATGTTTTGTTTCTGAGTGAGAAAGTTTTCCTGGAATTGAACCAAAGTTCAGTCTGACCCGTTGCAGTTGTCTAGGGAACAGTAAAAGAATATGGCAAGTGAGGTTTGTAAATAACAGGAAAAGAGACTTTCAGAAACTCAGTTCTTGGACTAGAATAAAGTATTTGCTCAAGGCTTAGGACAGTGTTTGATTTCACTTTGAGAGCTTGTAATATTACAAATCTCTTGGGTGTTTTAGACACTTACATGAAAGAAACTCAGTCCAGCAGGATGTATCTAAGCTAATGGAGGTACACCAGTGCCACATGAAGAAAGCGGGCTGCTGAATGGGTAGCAATGTGGTATAACCAAAATAATACTGCACCCTAGTCTGACAGCATGTAGAAAACTTAAATAAGGTGTTTTCTGTGTGAACTCCACTAAGCAGTCTAGCATTGAAATACATGACCTAAAAATTAGAGCTAGCCTTTTATGAGTTGTTTTTGTGGCAGTATCTCTTATTTGACTTCTTTAAATAAGACAGCTCCTTATGGCATATATATGTATTTTTAAGTGGCATATAGTATGTTTTGAAGACAGACATGCATGGAAAAAGTTCCATTTGCATAGAGATGCTCTAGTCTACATAATACTAACATTGTGCTTTGTCCTAACATTTCCTATTTCTGGTTTTATTTGATGGCCTCTGTCCCTGAGTAGCAGTGCAACTGTTGAGGTTTTTAATGCTCTGGCAACTGGAGCAGAATTTACATTTTACTACTGTTTGCTTTCATGATGCAGGATTTCTATGCTTTATAAAATTAATAGGTTCTTGGGAACAAGGTTACATGTTGTTACTGAATTTCTTTATAATGATAGTGATGGAAAAATCCCAGACCAAATATTGAAAATAGTGTTTCATTTTGATGTGTTAATCCCCTGTTGGGTTTGTCACTGATAAAAGAATTTGCCATAATGAGTAAATTCTTCAGACCTGATTAAAGTAATTTAAGTTTGAATATAAAATAATAATTTGCTCTTTTGGTACAGAGAGGCATTAATAGTTTTAACATCTTTCTCTAACCAGGAAGTGTTTGAAAAGGAACAGTCTATATGTGCAGCAGAAGAGCAGCCAACAGAAGATGGGGTAAGTGAAGAATGAATGTTCCTCTTGCTGGCTAAAGAGAGCTTTCTTTCAGACCTTGAGTTGCTAATTGTGTGCTTCTCAAGCTTTTTTTCCTTTTTTTTTTTTCCCTGAAATGCTTACTGAAGTGTCTCTTGGGCTATGCTTTCTAACTTTGGTTCTTAGTTTAAAATGCTTAAAGCACAGGGAATGCCTGAAATCTAATGAATAGAATAAATATTTTAACTACTGCTTTCCTGCAGCAAGGAGATGTCAACAAAGTTAAGAGCAAAGGATGGCAGCAAAAGAATAAAGGAACCAAGAAAGCTTCAAAATCAAAGAAAAAGAAGCCATTGAAAAAGAAACCTGTGCCACCTTCATTGCAGCCACCGAAACAGCAGAAGCAAAAACAAGCTAATGGGGTATGTAATGGATTCATTGACACTTTTGTATTTTGTTCAGTTTGTCAGTACTAATCTGATGGGTGTTTCTGTTACATTTCATTCTATGCTTTTGTAAAGCATAGCTCCTAAAATAGCCTTTTTTTTACTTTACATTTAAAAATTTCTGGTGAAATAATCAGGGAGCCACCACAGTAATATTTCCAGTGGCCTGCTGAAAGTTGTGTCCAGCTGCTTTAGAAGTCTAGCTTCATAGCTCCTTCTTACTAGTTTTTGTTATGCTGCCTCTGAGAGGTGGATTGTTCTGTACCTTCTGCTTTTCCTTTAATGAAAAAAAAAAGAAACTTTCTTCTGGTAGATTAAGTAGCTTTAGTGCCTTTATGCTCCCATTGTGTAATGTTTTCTCTACCTCATAGGCTATGTTGTAGGAACTTTCTTATATTGTCTCTAATTTTGTTATGACTTTTTGAAATGCAACACCGGAATCAAATACTGTTTTCTTCTTTTTGTGTTGTGGATGCTATATGGAGAAGGAAAATAGCTTCCCTGCTCTTTTCACATGAGGTGAAAAGGATTGATCTTTACTGTGGGCATGCTTTATGACACAAGAAGAGTGTAGATCAAAAAAGGAGATAAGGGCTTTGACCTTAAGACAGGTGCTGTGAATGCTTCATGCTACAATAATGCAGACGAACTAAGTTAGAGGGATTTTTGTTGATGTTATGGTTTTATTCTTTTTCCTTTCCCATTAGGAAGTAGTTGCGAAGGAGGAAGAGGAGGAGGTCTCTGATAAAGGAAGCGAATCTGAGGAAGAAGAAACAAACAGGGACTCTCAAAGTGAAAAAGATGATGGAAGTGACAGAGACTCTGATAGAGAACAAGATGAAAAGCAAAACAAAGATGATGAAGCTGTAAGCCTTACTTTTTCTTGAAGGGTAATGTAGCCTGTGGGGTTGAGAGAAAATGCATTTTAATCCTCCAGCGTCCCCTCAGGCTAGGCAACACTAAGATGGAGTAGTATCAGTTCTCTAGAGGTTTTCAGACCTCATTCTGGTGTAACAGTTTTGTCATTGTAAGTCTGTTTCAGAGAGAGCAGTGAAGAGTCTTTGCAGCATAGACAGAAAACTTGAAAATTCCATGAGAAAAGTAGCTTAACTTCAGGGAAAATTTGTCATGTTTCCTTTGGCTTCATTTGATTATTAGTTGCTGCAGATTTTGAGATAAAGTCTCTCATTTGAACTTTGTTCTGTACATGCAGTGGCTGTTCCTTACTGAAAAATATATAATACACACTAGAAACATGCAGTAGTTCAACTTGTACCTGTGCTTACTAAACTGTACTAGCTGTTAAGAATTAAATTAGTAACTGAAAACTGTAATTTTATTTGACTATGTAGCATTGCTGTGGTAGACAGGTTCTGCACCACAGGTCTTAGAGTGGAAGACTTAGCAGTGACAACTGGGAAGTCCTGTTCAGTTTGAGAATAAGCTTCTGATGGAAAGAGTCATCAAGCTTGTAATCAGGACTCTTATAGCCCAAGTAGAGTGTTTATAGGCATTGCTTTAGAAGTGAGTTTTGAATAATGTGTGCAAGCAATACATATCTGTGTTTTGAAGGTTTGGGGGGGGTTAATATTTACATGTTTTACTGTTGCTCAGATTTTTCTTAATCTTCATGTGCCTTTCCCTTTCATAATGTGTAGTGTAGCACAAGAACATGCCATTTGTATCATTTCCATGGGTTAAAATTTTTCTCTTTTTGTAATGATGGCTAGCATACAGTAACTCTTTAAACTTGTCTTTGACAGGAGTGGCAAGAATTACAGCAAAGTATACAGAGGAAGGAACGAGCCCTTCTTGAAACGAAGTCAAAGATAACGCATCCAGTTTACAGTCTTTTTTTTCCTGAGGTAGGTAATAGGAAGCATTAGTTGTGAAACACAAGAATCAGGAACACGCAGCGTTAGGTACCATCCCCTCTATCAGTGCAGCTTCCAACAGTACTCCAGCATAACAGAAAAAGCTGTATTATCATTCTGGTCTTCTGGCTGCCTTAGATTATGTCAAATATGCAGCAGAATCTTAATACCTCCTTTTTGCAAAGGTAGCTTGCTTTGGTCATCAGTCTAAGCTCAAACAGTACATGCTATGCCCAGTGCCACCAACTATTTGTATTTCTTTTTTGCTGCACTTGAATGTTCCTTTAGAGACTTTGCTTTTACTTACTCTATACAAAGCTGCTTAAGCTTCAGCTGTGTGTATCCAACCTGCTGATGGGTTCTGTGATAAAATCTAAGTACAGTACTATGCTAAAAAAAAAAATAAATCTACAGCTGTACTGAATGCTCAGACTTGAAAGATAGACACTCTTTCACGGTACTGCAGCTGTAAATTTTTCAATCTCTCTCCACTGATTTCCTGAAAGTTGAAAGTAGTTGTACTAAGTGTAGCTGCAGTTGGAGCATGTTCAGGTAGAACCGATGTGCAATATCGTAGAACAAAATCAGTTGTACTCTCTAGGTGGTATTTTTTTCATCTGTGATTTAGAGTATTATGTGTATTGTGAATGTGGCCAGTTTGGAGATGCAGAGTTAAGGTAAAATACCATGCTGTTTTTTCCAGGATTTATGGATGTTTGAGTGTAGTTGAGCCTAATATACTTGTTTTCAGGAGGTAGCCTTAACGCTGTTTCATGTAAGTTTTTGGGCTGTTGATTACTCTGCCAGAGCTGCATCTTTAATCTGTGCTGTTTCCTAAATAATTATCTTCTGCTCCTGCATCCATGGATCCAGAAACTGCACAGATTGTAGTTTTGACATTTTTTTAGGTAGAAACTGGCCCCGGTGTTCTAGTTTCATGAACATACTGGCTCCCTGGCATGCCAAACCTTGCACCCATCTGTTAAAGGGCATTTTGCCCACTTGCCTGTTAGCTTGCCAGATTCTCACAGGCATAAACTTTAAATTCCACCCAATAAGAGAGAGGAAAATGACACTCCTGCACAGTTATCCTTTCTGTAAAAACAGTGACACTGTGGGGTCAGGAACTTTACTTCCAAAGAGTTTTCTGTATAGATTCCTTTGAATATTAGATCAAGAAATGTCATTAGTCCTGATATTTCTTTCCCCACCATGGCTGTTATTTTTAACTGGTTTTGTGAAAATCCAGTTGACAGTTTTGATCTTCTTTGGGGAAAAAAACCAAACCAAAATATTCCTTGCTGTTGAGTGATGGAAATGTACACAATGTATAGTAAGTCAGTCAGCACAGTGTTTTGGTAACATCAAAAATAATGTATTGATACAACTGCAGATCCTTTTTTCTATGGTCAGAGCCCTGATAGGCCCAAAATGTCAAGCAGCTGTTTCTGTAATGGATCTAGCTTCTGTAGTTCTTGTTCATCTGTACTATTTATGCTGCTTATCCTTCTATTCCTAGGGGCTCCTTGGCTAAGAAATAAACACTTATACTGCATAAGATTCTTTGTTGCTACAGCTGTCAAGCAGATTGACAGTGTATTTATTGTTGGAACTTAGAGATAAAAATAACTTTGGCTTTGTAATCACACGGGACAATTTTTTTCATAAAGAAAATCACTCGGAGTAAAAAGGATTTCTTTTAATTCTGTAACTTCTGGTCTTAAATAGTCCATAAATAGGTTTTTGTCCTGTTCTCAGTACCTGTTGTTCTATATATGTGAAGGAATGCTGTCCCTTTACTCTGATGCGGTTGCTTTTACTTTTATGCACTGTAAAATGGGCATTAAAATACAGAATTAATTTTACACTGCTCTCGAGTGTTCAACAGTGCTAATCAGGGTGATTTGGTTGCTGGTGTGAGCTTCTTCCTCTTGCAAATCTGTAGTTTGCTACCTGAAATTTTGGTGAGATGGTGATAAGTATTAGTAGCATTACAATTAGTCATTTCAAGAGAGAGGAGGCATTAATTTAGCTTTTGCAGTTTTCAGCCTGCATTATTTAAATTTCAGTTCGCCAAATATTGGCTTCTGAAGTGAAAAGAAAAAAAATAGACACCACCACACTAAAGCTACTGAACTTTTGACTTTCAGTAGAGGCAGAAATTCTTCAGATTTCACTGCAATTCTTCACAGATTCCCCTGCATCCTCTCGTTCGGTTCTTTAAAGGCTGTTAGATTAAAAATGAAACAAAAGAAAATGACCACTTGAATTTGGCACTGAAGTAACTACCTGATTGTTATTAGTGTAAATATCTAAAAAGTGGCCTCCTGGTTTGGAGCTTGACTTGTAACTGTCATAAGATGCACTCTTCAGGGCTCCAGTCTGTTATAAATGTGATCAGTTACCAGATTATTAGGGGCGGATAAAAATGGTTTTGAACACAGTTCAGCAGTCTAACATTGGGTTGTCTAAAAGGTGTGGGTGTCTTTCCTCTTTTTTTTTTTCTTAAGGATAGGTTTGTGCCGTTGCAATTATTACCTATCTACTGCCCCCCACCCTGCCAACTAGTCTTAAAAAAAAAAAAAGAGAAACGACTTAAGGTGAAAGAATGGAAACTTGCTTTGCGGTACTAAACTATAAAGGTATAAGCTTCTATTAAAACAAAGCAGATTTTTACTTGAGATGTGTTTCGTTTAACCAAAAAGGAAGAGCGATTAAATGAAGAGAAGTTGATGTAGGAAGAGATGTTGTCCTTCCCGTTTGAAGAATGGCTGTGTCTGTGCTGCTGATCTGCACCACAGTCTTAAGTCTGACTCCAATTGAGGGATAAACTATTATTTTTTTGTACAGTGTTGCTGTTTTTTATGAAGGACTGCACTCAATTTCTTCTAGTTTAGGAACTCTGCTGCCTGCAGTGGCAAGGCCTTTGAGACCTGTAGCTATTTTGAAAGCTGCGTGTGACAAGTAGCAATTGTTTGGTATCCTTTACAAACACCAATATTACCTGCTGTACGTGCTTCCTTGAAGTGAAATCTTGGTATGTCCAAATTCCAACTTCCAGCAGTTTCCCACTTTTTGTAGGGGGAGAGAAATGGGGCAGTGCCTACTTTCCTGAACAAGACTGTTTACTGGGAAGAGTACTCTGTATTTTGTCATTGCTTGCTTCTTATGCTGATGTTTTTATCCAGGCTGGATTTCTGCTGAAGGACCTAAGGTGGTATTATATTGCATGAAGTTGCTCTTTAATCCTCACTGGACACAATTATTTGGAATGGTTCTATGTCTCACATGGTAGCTTAGGCTGAATATACAGAATGAAGCCTTCAGAGACCAGCAGTTTCTTGTGATAACCTGTTTGCATTCAGTGTGCAGTATAAACGGTATGTTTATTCATACACATCCAAGAGTTTAGAAAAAACCTACCGAACACAAATCACCTCCTTTCTTACCTGTGGTGTCTGGTCCAGTGGAAGGTGTCCCTGCCCATGGCAGTGGGCTTGAAACTAGATGATCTTTAAGGTGCCTTCCAACCCAAACCATTCTATGATTCTTTTGTAAGGACCAGTGAATCATAATTACCTGTTACAAACCTTAGGGGCATCATTTTATATTACTTCAATAATCCCATTTGTTGTTGGCTTTTTTCCTTTTACAATAGGAAAAACAAGAATGGTGGTGGCTGTATATTGCAGATCGGAAGGAGCAGATGCTAATATGTATGCCATATCATGTTTGTACACTAAAAGATAAAGAAGAGGTAAAGTACTTGAAGAATTTTTTTGGGAGGGTATTACAAAACTGTACTGAAGTGTCTTATGATATGCAAATGCATTTAGATTTTATTTTGTACTTACCTTTTAAGGTGGAAGACAAATTTTACTCTCCTGTTAAAAGTAATAAAGAGCCTTTTAACTGAAAATTGATAATGGAGAAAAAAAGATGACCACTTTAAAGTTTCTTTGTAGGTTTTTTCCCCCTGATATCAAAAGCTGGTGAAAACCAGTATTCGTACACAATGATAGTTCTTAAAGATGGTTATTCAAATGTGAGAAATAAGTGTTCTTTTTGTGTAAAGGAGAGGCTCTGACAAACTAATTAGCCATAAGAACCTTTCTGAGACTCTAACTTTGGCTGTGTTCTTTGCTTTTTGGAAAAAATGGAGATTTTTTTGTGTTGTGTTCTTTCAAACTAGACTTTCTGTTTGATTTTAACAGTAGAGTTAAGCTAATACTTTCAGCAGACTAAATATTTTAACCTGTTTGGGTGTTTGAGATTTAGAAAGCATACAACACAGTGAAATTTCCTACTTAATGTAGAGTAACTTGGTCTAATTCAGGAAAAAATGTGACTTGATTATTCACCTTTCATGGAAGGTGTCATGCTTGTGTATTGTCTCTCTTCAGCAGGTATTTTATTATGTAGAGATTTTGAAAGAAGTGTCACTTGTAAGAAAAGGAAACTTTTAAAGAAAAAAAATATTACTCTGTAGTAGTATTTATTGCTCATTAGAGTACTTGGGTACTTGTTCTAATGTGTCATTTGAAAGCAGTAAGAATTACAGTGTGAATTGTTTTGCAGGTAGAGCTGAAGTTCCCGGCGCCAGGCAAGCCTGGAAATTATCAGTACACAGTTTATTTAAGATCGGATTCATATATGGGATTGGACCAGATTAAACCATTGAAGGTGATGTTTAACTGTTACGTGTTTGTGTTCTATTGAAAGCTACTTCATACAGCTATTGAACCCCCCCAAAGTCCTGGTATCTTTAAGAATTCAAGCTGTCCTAATTTTAAAACAGTGGCAAGAAGGAACTTAAAAGCTGTTTCTGCCTGATGCCAGTAGTGGCAATTGTATGATGAATGGGACTAAAGCTTGTGATGCTTTCCAGTGCTTGCATATTCTAATACACCTTCTCTCACATTTATTCAAGTTCTGTAGTATGGTTGGCTCTGGCTTTATACTGTGAGGTCTGCCAGGCCATTTCCCTGCCCTTAGTCCTAGATGCATCCAGTTAATGGGAAAAATCTGGTATGCCTTATTTTTTGGAAGCACTTGTTGGTTTGGGGTGTTCTTGGTTGGTTGGTTTTGGTTTTTGTTTGGTTGTTTTGGTTTGTGTTTTGGTTTATTTTTTAACTGGCCATTTTGTGTGGGGTTTAATTTTTTATTTTCCTCTATTTCTTGTGTATTGTCTGTAACCCTTTTTTCCTCTTTTCTTTCTTTTTCTGCATTCAATTTTAGCTGGAAGTTCATGAAGCAAAACCAGTGCCAGAAAATCATCCACAATGGGATACAGCAATAGAAGGTGATGAGGACCAGGAAGACAGCGAGGGCTTTGAAGACAGTTTTGAGGAGGAAGAGGAAGAGGAGGATGATGATGATTAAACAGTACTATTGATTGACTACAATATCTGCACACACTGCAAACTCTTGGTCTGACTGTGGAACTGTACAATATCCAAGAAACACAGTACAGAAGCTTTGAGAAGGCTGAGTTTAATTTTTCTTTACCGATTAAGAGTGCATTATGTAACTTCTCAGTGGAGGTGAAACAAGTATGTTGCCATTGATACACCTTGGAATATGCTTATGGCTCATTATAGCCTTCAAGTGCAGGATGGTGCATTTGTTTCAATTGAAAAATAAAAGCTTTTTTATTATAAATGTCCGAAAGTGTGGGCTATGTATTGTCTGATCAGTTTAGGGTCCAATAAAAGGTACTGTTAGCTAGGAGCAGACTTTAAATCAATTTTTCTGCATTAGGAATTTATTTTAGAAAACGTTTTGGTATATTTGACATTACAGATCTCTGTTGATTGAAACAACATCTGCTCAACTTTCAAACTTGATTGATTCTGTGGTATTCATTAAATATTTTGCTGTGATACTGCTCACATCATTCATAGCTTTAAAAATCTGTTTTACTTAACCTGATCATTATAAACTGGCATCGTACCCATTGCCACATTCCATATATTCTGGAGGGCTGCTTTTTTAGGACTGTTGCCTTTTGATGCCCGAGATTATAATGGAAATAACAAATTTTCTTGACTCTGCCATAGGATACTTACTAATGGCTTAAAACATTTTTAAGCCTTTATTTAATCAGATCAGCAGAAGATCTGAGTCTTTTGATAAACAGAACGTCTGGAAGCAATTTTGGGACCATGTGTTATGTAAGTTGGTGGCTTTTGTGTAATACCTTTATAAAAGGTATGGGCTGAAAGCCAAAGTATATTCTTAACTCTGAATCTACCTGACATGGTCAGAAACATTTTAAGGGTAAAATACAACATGCAAAGATGGCAAGTTTTGTATCAATTTTGAATTCCCGTCAATAAACTGGACAATTTGATGGCTGTTTGCATTTGTAATAGTGTACATCTCTTTGAGTTTTTTTACCTCAGTCTCCTGCAGGGCTTTAAACAAGACAGTGATTCTATCCCTACTCTGGCTTTAAGAAAAGTTGAATCAGAGCCTAAATTCCGGGTGGAGAGAATCAGGGCTGTTAGTGTACTGCATGACTTGACAAAAGCCATGGATGGATTCTTCCTTTTCTTCCTCTCTGTAAAACAAAGGAAAATGGTTAATTAAAAGTTGCATTTCTATATTTCGGAACTACATATGAGTTCTGAAAGTAGGAACAGATGTATTTCTGTTCCTATGTATTGAACTATAAAAAGGCACTGCTGTAAAACGACCAACTCTCATGCAGGAAAATTTCCCCAAACCAGAAGAGTTACACACTAATTTGTGAACTTGTGTATTAGCAAGGGTTGTCACTTCAAATGCAAATTTACATTGTTATATTCTTTGTAATTGCAATAGTTGCAAATAAAATTTGAAAATGTTCTCAAGGAGATCATGGAATCTTTCAAAGTGTGCATATTGTGCAGGAAAAACTTTTGTCAAGCGTGAGCAGTGTCAGGTGCTCAAACTGGAGAATGAAGACTAGCTTTAAATTAAAGGGCTGGTACACTTGGTGCCTTTTAACTCCAGTATTTATTTGCAAAATAGAGTGGAGAAATAACAAAGAGCACTAGTTGCATTCCATAGGCTTTCAAGCCAACTACTGCACTGATGGAAGACATGCTTTTGAGGAAGTCGCCAGACTCCTTATGAGCAAGTAGGCAAAATGAATGTTAAACTCGCATCGTTTTGCCAGAACAATTCATGGTGCACTTTTGTGGTTGTTAAAAGTTGGGAAGTGATTATAATTAGGAGATACAAGAGCAGGGGTGAGGGAGGGGAACGCTAAATTTTACTATTAAAAGTCAGGGTATATACTGGCAAGATGGGAAAGCATTGAAGTGATTTCAAACAAACACAAAACCAAACAAAAAACACGAAAGAACCATGGCTCTGTTCTGAACACTGAAGTAGGGAAGCTGACAGCTGGGATTACGTTGAAAGTCTACAAAACAAGGATAATTCAATTGAGCAAACCAAGGCTAAATCGAACACCTTAACTGTGGGTATTCTGTATAATCAATATAACTTAATAGAAGATGTGAGGAAAAGAATTGCAGTGGTACTGGAAGTCCTCATAACAAAATGAAGGGATGCTGACACTTTCTCTCCTAAAAATATCACCTCTATAGATAGAGTGCATCACTTTACAACACCTCCTGAGGCTGAATCAAAAATGGTGCTGAGGAGGTATTTAAGAGCTTCACACAATCACACCAACTGCAGCTCCTATGAGTGTTACTACATTATTGAGGGGTTGGTTGGTCTATTGTGTGGTATGTCCATTAATAACCATTTTTTAATAACAAATTGCGATTCAACTACTAACTTCTGTTTTCTGAATAACAGTTACTGGGATGGGTAAAACTTCAAAGGAAGAAGCAGCATTTTGCACTTGCTGTTGTCTAGGCTGTGCTATTTGATAGGGTTTGGGAATTAATTCAGACAATTTTACACTGCAGTCTTCTGAAACTCAGGACTAGTAATTGAGGAGTAAAAAAGATCTGTTGCACCCCCTGTGTAATAATGACCTAAGCATAACTTGGAAGTATCTAGTATCATTTTAGTGTGAATAGATTGGTTTTCTGCCCTGCTGCTGTCATGCTCCTTATTGTAGCCTTTTGTTCTAGGTCAGAGCAGGTATGTGCACAGCTGGACTGGCCACCCAAACAGAGATGCTGCAAATACATTCAGGACTTGCAGAAGCCGCTTTCAAGGGGAAAAAATTAGATTTGGCTGGAATGGGTAGGAGGGGGATGCAGTGCAACTGGCCCAGCTTCTGGGTGGATGCAGGGTGCTGTAACTCCCAATTTGTAGAGGGAAACACCGTTAAATAATTTAGAGCAGATAAACACTGTTTGTTGAAATAGGGGATAAATTTTGAAGCAGATATGTCTAGATAAAAGGAACAATTTACAAAAATTGGATTGTTTTTGTTTGTGTAAAGTGGTTGAAACTTCTGCCCCCACCCCATGTTGACGGTGGTAGGTTAATATTAAAGAAAGCTTCACTTTTTCCCAGTCTGATGCTGGGCAACTGGAAAGTTACACTTGTGCCAAAACCAGATCAATTCCCTGAATTGCAAATGCGTTGTGAGTGGTGAAAAAAAACCCCTTAGAAGAGAAGGTGCCTTTCCAAATGCCCGGGTGTAGTTCCAGGCAGCACTCCAGCAGGGGGAGGTAGGGGCATGGATTTCTTCAGGAAGCCCTGGGATTCTTCCAGGGCATACCTAGCGTATTCTGAGCTGTGGGTTTGGTTTAGTTTCCCCTCTTTCTGGAGGAAGAATGCATAGACGGAGGGTTTCTTTTATCTATTTCTTTCAAAGAAACTTTACTGTTGCATTCCCCCTGTTTTTATACCTGTTTATCTGCTTTTTTTTCCCCTCCAAAAGTCCTTGCTGACTTCCATTTAAAAACTGCTGAAGAAAAACTATTTTAGGATTGGAATTATTTTATTTATTTAAAAATAAAAACCTGGTAGAGAAAGAAAGGCAGAGTTTTGTTTTGTAGCAGGAGTTGGGATGTTCATGAGTCCATTTTGAGCCTTAAATATTACTTTGCATTAGTTGCATAAGGTGGACATCATCATGGCATCTCCAATTCAATCTCCAGTTAAGCTCTGCAAAATGAGGTATGTTAGGTGGTTCCACCATGAAGATGCCTGTACCTCTAAGAGCTCATTTGTGGGGTACCTGGAGTGCCTTGTGGACAGCTGCAGTCTGCTTTGGTCACTTGAGTTTCACATTCTGTGCAGAGGCACATTAAAAAAATGCTTCTGGCAGTATCATCTGTAAAATCTGTGCAGGGCAACAGCGCTCTCTTTTCTAAGGGTCTGTGAAAGACTTGTCAGGGCACCTGAGTGCTGGGTTAGAGCTTGAGCATATGCTTAAGTAAGCGGGTGCTTTGTTGGCTGTGCCATGTTGGGGCCTTAGCAAGTCAAGGAATAAATGGGAGAACTTTGGGTGACTCATGTTCAGTATTGAACTCTGGCCAGGATACCCAATTTGTGCACACTATACATCTGAGTGATGTTCACAGCTTGCACGTCATTTCTTTCATGCTGATGTTTTGTTTTAAGATGCAATTTGAGCCTACACAGTTAGTAGAAATAATTTTCTGCCAAAATTGTTTATATTTATCATCCAGTTAAGTAATAAAATTATTACTGTCAATGAAACCTATTAATAAATTTAATTAGCACAATAGATTGTAAGGCTAATGATAATATTTTTAAGCTAAATTACATATACTCTACATATTATTTAATTTCAAATGTGTGCTGAATCGGGAAGCATTTTCAACCTTTTACTCTATATGAGCCTTCCCCCAACACAAGAAGGACACGGACCTCCTGGAGCAGGTCCAGAGAAAGGCCATGAAGATGATGAGAGGTCTGGAGCACCTCTCATAAAAGGACAGGCCGAGAGAGTTGGGGTTGTTCAGCCTGGAGAAGAGAAGTCTCCAGGGAGACCTTATAGTGGCCTTCAAGTATCTGAAGGGGGCCTACAAAAAAGCTGAGGAGAGACTTTTTACAAGGGCTTGTAGCGATAGGATGAGGGGTAGCGGCCTCCAACTGGAAGAGGGTAAATTTAGATTAGAAATTAGGAAGAAGTTCTTCATTCTGAAGGTGGTGAGACACTGGAACAGGTTGCCCAGGGAAACTGTGTATGCTCCATCAGTGACTGTGTTCAAGACCAGGTTGGATGGGGCTTTGACCAGCCAGGTCTAGTGGAAGGTGTCCTTGCCCATGACAGTGGGGTTGGAACTAGATGATCTTTAAAGTCCCTTCCAACACAAATAATCCCATGATTCTATGATATACTCCAATAATTAAACTGGAAAGCCATTACTGTTACATTGCACATGTGGAATTTAATGGAAAAAAGGAGATTGCCTGGACCATCTTGAACAATTGTTTTTCATTTGTCCACCTTTACTTTAAAATCAGGTGTGAGTGCTTTCCTTTTTATGCAGTCAGCGTAGCTAGATGTTTCATGGCACAAAGCTTGAGGCATTCTCGGGAGAAACCCTAGAAAAGCTGGACATCTCGTGGGTATCTCCTGCAGGGCAGTCCATGAGCTGGGAGAGCTCCAGTGCCACTGGGATATTGTCAGTCCCACATGGTCCAGTGAGGATCGTCCAGGTGTTGCTTTTGGCTTTACTTGGGCATGGTGATTACCATGCCAGCCAAAACCAGGCTGGTATGAGGCCATCTTTAAGGTAGCTGAAAATTAAAGACTGTCCTTGCTGGGAAAGGTTGCCCTGCCTTTTAGGCACAGTTTTCCATCCCTGGAGTTGTTCATGTGTATGCCACAGATATAGCACCTTTTGTACCTGTTGTAGCCTGTACCCTTATAGCCCATAAACCCACCCTGCTCCCTCCGAGGGATGCACACTCGAAATGTATGCAGGGGTCAGAGTGAGTCTGTACTCACATTCCAGCTGGATGATTCCTGCAGGTAGGAAACGGGATAGCAGTGACAGCAGGGGCTTTGCCTCCGTACCTCCAAGCATCTGTACTAAGATACCTGTATTTATTTGTGTGCTCTCCTCTCATCAAGGAGACACTCCAGGAGTGGGCGGTGTGGAAGGCCAGAGGCATATGGTTTACTGTGTGTTTTATTTTTCCTTCCCAGCACACAATCTTTTCTCCATACCCTTATCACAGCTATGGAATTTGTGCTTTCTAATGTATGCGTGTGAGGTAAATTAAATTCAAATTGAATGACCAATTCCCTTACAGCTGAAGCTCCATTAATTACTATGTGTAAATCACATTATCTGAGATTAGGTTATAATGGCTGTGAAATAGTCACTGTCCATGACAGGGTGGTGGGATTTGGAGGCCCAGGTGACAATCACTTCAGTCACTTGACATGAACAGATTAAATGCAATAGTTCTTGCCTCATTTTGCACCCAGCTGTTGCCCCCCCGCAAACTGCCTAGCTGTGCAGGTCCCTCAAATCAATTCAGATGGAGTAGAGCCTTTTGCTCTTTTGGTCTTATGTGCAAGACACGGGTGGCAGCTTCCCAGTGCGAGGCAATTTGAACAACCTCATTTACGTTATTAGCTTCTCTTAAACATGGCAGAAGGGACGGCTGCATACAGGTACTTCTTCCTAAGGTAATGAGGATTTACTCTTCTCTGTTAACTTCCTCACATAAGATTTTATTTTGGTTGTATCTTTTTATGGTTCCCTCCTGATGTAGATTTCTTAGGTGTATTTGATCCCTTTTTTTCCCCCCTCATTCTTTGCAGTCGGGGCTAAATACTTAATACAGTTGATGAAAAGCTGCCCCATTATATTTTACAATCAAATTCACATATAATATATAGTATATATGCTAAAATTTACCAGGCATTTAAAATATGGAAAATTCTATATATAGGCTCTTCATTTCTTGACAAAAACTGCTATAAAAATGACTGTCCCATCTCTCAAGAGGTTTATAAGACTCGGAGGCCATCAGGTGGGGCAGCTGAGGCTGGACATCACAGTGAGGTGCAAGTGGCCCATGTCACCTCCTTGTCCCCGACCTGATCCTCCTCAGAGACCCTCTGCCCCTGGGTCCCAGCCTAGGGGGTTGGGATATTTTGGATGGGTGAAGAACCTCTTCTCCCACTGGTATGTTTGCCTGGTAGCCATGGAGGTCGGGATGATGGCGCCCACAACATGAGGGATTTTCTCTTTAGGAAAGAGGCTGTTAGTGGGGGATGGCTGGGTGCTGCTGCTCCTCACTCGATGACTTTGTCCCCCTTGCAGTGACACTAGAGCTGGCTCTGCCAGACACCCAGCAACAGACAGGGTGCTGCATTGAGCATTGTGGAAGCAAAAAGACAAGCTGAGCATTAAAAGCAAGAGAGAGTTGTGTGGCAAGGCCACGGAGACCATCTCCATTATGAGTTCAACAGAAGTAGGGTGTTTAAAAGAGAAATAGTTGGGGTGAAACCAACTTAGTTTTTCCAACTTAGTTTTTCCAGTCCATCGCCTCTTTGCAACAACAACGCTGAAGCTATCCCTGCCCAGTACCCCTCTAACCTTTTCCTCCAGAAGGCAAAGATGACTTGACTGGTGCCTGTGAGATGTCACCAGGGCATCAGTGCCAGGCAGCAGCCACAGGTCAGCTCAAGCTGCCTGCATGCAGCCCAACCAGCCTTGCCCAGCGCCACATCTTCTGTGCTTCCTGCTAAAAACCAATTAAAACAAAAGATAGAGCAATAATGTCCAAACCTCAGTGTCTCTTAAAAGGGAAGCATGGCCCTCTCGGTCAAATGTGAGCCTGGGAGACCTGCAGGAATGACAGCAATTAATCACCATGCTGCTTTGAAACTTTATGTAAGTGCTCAATGTTAAATATTACAATGGCACCAACACAGAGGCTGACACCAGCCTTTGTAATCCAGGTCTCTGTAGATGTGAGGTTGTAGGCTAGGCAATAATAAAATAATTCAGCTTGTTAGACACAGGCAAGGCTTTTTGGTATGCACATCATGACAGCCTCAAAAATGATGGAAGTGTCAAAATAGCAGAGGAAGGAAAATATAATGAAAACCCTAAAATCAAGTCTTTTATTTAAAAAATATCACCACTAAAATTAGATTCTAGTTTTATTATAACCACAATATGATTTCCGAAGTTTAGCATGAAAGCAATTAATCAGCGAGCTCAGATAATGACTGGGAAGTATGTTTTGGTTCTGGAGTTTTTTTTCCCTTTCTTTCTCTTGGCAGCTATTCTACAGCTGGAAGGAAAAATTGTCCCATCTCTGGCATAGAGCAGAAGCCACTTGTGAAGTTTTAACCACCTTTGCTAGGTCTACTAATTGCTCATCGGTGACAGGATGTGACAAGTCTCTGTAGAGTTACAGGTAGGTGAAGAACAACAGAGCCTGTCCTGGGATTCTGGATTTCATGTGATTCTGGGGTGCTTTGGGGCTAAACTATGCTAACCTACTTCCCTTACCACCACTAAAATAAAATCCAGATACAGGTCATCCTCAGAAGCTACATGAACGATGAAACTGATATATTTCTGATCTCTGCCAGTATGTATATATATATATATATATTTAAAGAAAGGTGGTGGTTGGCCAAGAGATGTAGCTGGCATCAGTTTGGTTAGCAAGGCACATGTGTGCATAGGTGCCATAGCTGCCCAGGGTGGCTGCACAGCTGCATTTCACTCCAGTGGCAGCACAACCTTTCTTCCTGGCTCTACTCATGGGTACTGCACGTGCTGGCAGCGTGCTGGAGTTCTCTGTGTCTCTCATGGCCATCATCAACCTTCAACGTGTTTGTGGAGAGCAGTCTCTGTATTGGCTCCAGCTTGGGGATATGTGTTGTGTGCCCTGGACAGAAACTGGCCTTTGCAACCAGTGTTGGATGTGGCATTCTGACATCCTGCCAGAGGAAGTACACCTGTCCCACCTACCCACTGTGGGTTTCTTGGGAAGTGGAGTGTTGCATTTAGGTTCCTAAATCCATGGTCATCACTGAAGTACCCTCTTACACCTAGGCCCTGTTTCTCCAGGTAAAGAGCCGAGGTGTTTGAGCCCTTGGATTACAATTACCATTCGACAGGCTCTAAATTCTACCAGGGTTTAGCTGACAGAGAGGGTCTCCTCCTCATTGGCTGTATGAGGGGATGCTGTGTGGGGAAGTTTCTCGTCTGAGTTTGTATGCAAACAACACACAGCTCTTGACTGCTGATGGCTGTCCAACTCCCCAGCTAATTAAAATCTATAAACTACGCTGGCATATGTAATTTAAAAAATAGCTATGCTATAGTGTGACTATGCATGTTATTGACTAAAAAGAACACTTGCCAAGAAAAAAAGATAATTACAGCGAATTTGGATAGTGACTGATTTTTTTCTATTGAGTTAAGGAAAGGAGTATGCAAACATATCTTATATAGAGACATAGATCTTGACTGCTCTTTTAGCCATGGAGAAAAATCAAATCTACTGAACTTGGAAACTAGTATAAAATTTTAGTATATGAAATTGCTCTTAATGGCCTTCTCTCTGACTTGAAGGTGGCAGCCAAGCCCTCCCCAGCTAGTGTGATACAGCTCTCCTCTGCAGGAGTCAGGAGATGGCACCATCGCACCTCGCCTTCCCTCTCTGGTGTGCGAGCAAGTGTTCAGTCTGGGGAAGAGAGGGTTTCTGTGTGACATGGCCGTGCAGTGGCTGCTGGGCAGGACCTGCATTGGATGTATAGATTCCTCCTTGCTATAGTCATTAATATTTGGAGACCAAATTTTTGGGACTCAATCCCTGGCGGGGAATGAGTTTCTTGGTATTCCTGGTCTTAAGGTGTGACATGAATCGGACATTATCACCACCCTACTTAGCCCCTTCAGCACTATTTCCTCTAAGATTTCTGTGCTAACACACCCTTGGGAGCCCCATTATTTTTTTGGGGTGGGAATACCATCTGCTTTCCTCCTGCCAGAGCAATTTTCCAAGCCTGAGGGAGGAGGGAGGGAAGCTGGAAAGGCTGTGATCCTGCCCTGACCTGAGTGGGAAGAGCTCACACAAGGGCATGGCGTGAACTAGGGCAGCAGCTGGGAAGGAAGAAGAGCCCCCTTTGATACCCCCGTTCTGCCCAACAACAGCTCATCATAGCTTCTCTTTTAATCTCATCTGTGCAGCAAGCCCAGCAGCTCAGGCTTTGCATCCATAAGATGCAGAAGGGCAGACAGGCTGGGAACCAGAGCACAGGGGTCTGTGCCGCCTGCATGCTGAATGAGGGCCGATTAACGAAATCCAATGGTACCTTGCACAGGAACAGGGTTTGCTGGCCGTGGTCTCCCACTGCCAAGTGGGGAGCTGCCAGCTACTGCCGGACTGTAGGTGTTTAATTGGTGAAGTGCCTGTGGAGGTTCTGGGATGAAATGACTGTAAAAACTGCAGGGTAATCCAAGGAATAAAAATCCTCATCTGGAGAATGGTTTTTTTTAATTACTATCCAGACCCAATTGTCTCTACTGCTGAAAGTTATGCTACTTGAGCCAAGTTATATGAGAAAGGTGCTCAAGATAGGAAATGTTTAAATTGCTGCTTCTGTTACCATTTGATTGAGCTCTTCATTGAATTTATTATCATACTATGATATTATATTTGTTAAAATAGATCCTTTTTATTTTCAGATGATAGTATTTCCCAGCTCACAATCCCACATTATACAAAAGCCAAAACTTAGAGCTAAGATGCTGATGAATCAACTATTAGGAATGTCCCAGAATCAGGAAAATCCCCATTTAGGAAAGATAACCTTTTAGGAAAGGTATCCTAAATGCATTTAAACCATTTTGTTTTCCACAATGGTAAAAGGATAATTTAATTTTTCCCTGTAAAAACAGCATGCAAACCTCTGGGACTCCCCAAAAGTATGAACTGCTGTAAAACACACACCCAAATTGCACCCAAGGTCCCTGCTCTGTCCCATGAACAACACTGTGAGGACAAGCACCTTTCATGCCATGCCCTGTGCTCTGGGCATTGGAGGGAAATGGGCTGCCTCCACTGTCCATGTCACCTCTGGGTCTGGCCTAAAGGGACCACAGTGCTGGTTATGCCCAGTGGCATCTGCCCAGTGGCATCTGCACTGGGGGCAAATATACTGGCTGCATGAGTGATTATTATGGCTCTTACAAGAAGCAACTAAGGCTGCAGTGTGTTGCCTCACAAATAACAGTTCTGGTGTGCACTCAGCAAAGACTTTCTAATTCATCCTTCCAATGCCTTACCCTTGTCAGGCACTTCTTATGTAATTAGCAGCAGAAAGTCATACAAAAACTCATTCTGACTCTTCCTGTATCTTTCCATGGAATAAGATGCAGTAATTGGCATCCATCTCAGTGCTCCCGGACAAGCCCTTCTGCCCAGCATCTGCTGAGCTAGTCCTGAATGAAGATGCTGGACTGTGCCGTGCTGCAGCAGTGTGTCTGTTCTCCTGGGAACAGTCTCCAGAGATGCCAGTTCGAGAGCCAGTGGGAGCCCTGCCAGTTGTACAGTAAGGTTTGCCAATGCAGAAGCCCAAGGCTAGCACTGTGTCTCTGCGGGGCCATCCCTCTGTGCTACCTCTCCTTTACAGGAGGGTTTGCCGGGTTGCCAGTAGCATGAGTGAAGCCTCTGGCTGCACCCAGGCACTGAGCAGTGAGGCTGTTACTTTACAGGATGACAGGGTGACAGGCACTAGGCTGGAAGTGGTGGGGTCGGGGGCCAGAAGGGAGAGAGGAGCTCCTTCCTCTGCACCCTGCAGCTTTTCCCTGTGGTAGCACCAGAGTTGCCTCTCCAAGGGATGCAGATGATGCACCAGGGCAGTGTCACTTGTCTGAAGCAGGCATCGGGTGCGTGTGGGGAGCAGGAGCCCAGTAGCCTGTCTACTGCAACTCAGCCCCAGCAGATTGATGTATGTTGGGTCTCAAGGAAGTCTCATTAGAAGATTTTTACACGTAAGCAAGTTAGTGTGTTACACCCCAGCTGGCATTGATGCAACCTCCCTGTGCTGGGCCTGGAGGAGTATTACTGTTTTATCATTGCTGCTGAAAATGGACAGACAGATGTGGTCCATGGCCAGTCATCTCAGTCATATAAACCAGCCTACAAAAAAATGACCCTGTGTGTCAGGCACTTAAACCAAGGGGGTTGAATAAGCTTGCTTTGTTTCTTTGCTGCAGAAGGATGCTTTGGTGCTCTGGAGTTTTGGCTGCATCTTATTACACCTTATTCTACCTGCCAGCTTCAGGTGTGGGGGATTTTGCTTAGGCACTCAGCCTTTTGGGTGCAATCACTCTGTATTTTGCATGAAAGGAGATCAGAAAGGAAGGGAGAAGGCATGATTTTTGCAGCTCAAAGGATTATTTCTTTTATCACTGAGGATGCTGCGTGACTTTATTGCCTTTCTGAGCTCTTTAACACAGCAATAAATGAGCCGTTAAAATATTTTAAAATCAATAAATGTAATAAAGAACCAAGCAAATTACAAAGCTGCTCCTAATGTTTAGTGATTTGGGAAATAATCATGTCCTCAAGTGAGCAGTGAGTCAGAGTGGGGAGGTGGCTGGGTGACCTTGTAAGGGCTGCTATGCCAGGGGATGGAGGAGGCAGAGCTGGTCTGGGTCTCATCCTGGTAGCAACACAGGCTGTAGGGGGGCTGGGGGGTGCAGGATGAGCTGGGTGGGGGTCTGAGTGGGCTGGGACCCCTGCCCTACAACCTCTTATTCATCCAGGCTGTTGCCAGGCTTTTGTTTTTCTAGTTTTCCTTTGTCTTGGGCATGGGCTTAATTTTCATCTGAGCTTCCTGAGCAAATTGCTGATGTGCATCAGTAAGTCTGTGCAGCTTTACTCAAATTTAGCAAGTGCCTAAATGAGAGGTGACCTCAAGGGCTGAGCTGGGCAGGGGGTGACTGGCAGGTGATGTGGGGCCCCAGCAGTCTGGGAATTTTTTTTCTTCTCTGTTGAGCAAGTGGGAAGGAGCTGGGGTGCAAGTGGGAAGTGGTGGCAGCCAGGGCTGGAGTCACAGGCCCTCTCACTGCCTTTTTCAAAGGTTCACTCATCTAAATGTCTTTTCAGCAGCTGTCCTCCCAGGAGACCCGCTTTCTTGAAAGATGATATCGCTCTTGTAATTAAGGTAATTGTTTAAATTCATTCCCTTAAACTGGACCCCCTCATAACTTAACCAACTGTATCTACTCAAGTGGGGGGGGGGGTGTGGTGGTGAAGAAGGTTGACGCAGGTGTCATGAGATTGATTCAACATCCAGAAAGATTTATAGGTAAAAATCTTGTTAAACCAAAATGCGTAATAAAGATGCAGGGAAAATCACACGCAGGGCATAACCCAGGCAGACAGCTGCCCCAAAAGACCCACTGCTGCCCTTTGTGCAGTGATGGCTGACTGGGTGAATTTCATCCCTGCAGCCAAGCATTTGTTGGTGGCAGAAAGAAGTGCTCCAAGTCCTCCACCTTGCTCATCTTCTGCCCAAATATCAGGTAGGGCTGCACAGGCTTAGGCTGTTTTGGGATAGTTAGTTTCTTTTCTCACTTATCCTGAATGCTGTCTGAATGCATGGAAATCTGAAGGTAATTGAATGTAACTGTTTAAAGAATCAAATTATTTAAATTATAGGGTAATGCTTGAAATAAAATGACAATCGGTGGGAGTCTATTAATGTTGTTGGTGGGTGGAGAGTGGTGGATGGCCGTGTGCCATCCCACCTGGTTCAGTGTTGCAGGGCTGGGTGTGCCAGAGGGCCAGCGGCTGGCGAAGGACAATGGCATGAGGTCAGAATCCACATGATCCTGGGTGGGTGGCAACCCTTTGGGGTGCTTGTCCTTCTTTGGGACAGCCCAGGCCACCCTGCAGTCAGGCACATCTCTCTCCATGAGGGAGAGTGGTGTGGGCAAGCTTGGGGCTGGAAAGGCTAGCCTAGGGTTGAAGCCATCAACGGGCAACTGCAGCTGCTCATGTGGTGCCCAACGCTTGTGTGAGCACGCCTCAGGCACTCATACAGGTCCTTCTCCTGAACCACCCTGGGCAAAACCTTCCCCTTGGCTCCACCTTTGACTCACCTCCCTTTGCCCCTTGTTTCTCTCTTGTGGACCCCAATATCTGGAAATGAGCCCTGCATTAGACTTCATAGCAGATGTAAATACTTTGAACCATTCCTCCGAAACTATCTCATCCTCCCTTGCTTTTGACTTTGTTTTGCCCTCCAGACCATCTGTATGTTTTAAACCAAAATGCAAGACCCTTCAAATTAAACTTCAAGTTCAAGGCTGCCAAATAAACCCTGCAAAGACCATAGTCCAAAGAACTCTGCCATCCTTAACTGAGCAGAACTTCCTCCCAAACCAGTGATGATTTGGCTGGTTTGAGTCCTGCAAAATTGTACGTGGCATTAACAACAACAGCAATAAGAAAGAAAAATTTCCAATCCCCTCCCCAGCACTTTGCTCTTGTGTTGCATTGTATTAATATCATATTTTTTTGTGAGAGGCTGCAGCCGATGTCTCCGTGCTGTGCTGTTCTGCCAGCCCGCCCGTGCTAGATGACATTGGTAACGTGGTGTGACACAACCAACAGCACTGGGTGAGACGAGCCACAGCAGAAATGCATCTGCTGAGACAATGTGAAACAACAGGGATGGCTAAGACTCATGCTCAAAATTTTAAACAGCTCTTATACAGGCTTTTTAAAAGATTCTGTCATGATTTTTCTTAGTCATTAATACTTTTCCTCATTTAGCCTATTAGGGAACTTAAAACAGGAATTTTCATGGTGCACCAGTTCCCTCCATTTTACTCTGATATGGGAACCCATGAGTGCTAAAAAGAAAAAAAAAAAAAGAAGAGGGGAAAAGGGGGATTAGAGGTCTTTGCCAGGATGAAGGCTGGGCTGAGGAGCACTTGGGTACTTCCTTACCCAGCGTGTTTGCAAATACCACAGATTTCATATACCAGTAGCAGAAGACAGAAAACAGTTGCTCCAGTTCTGCACTGATAATACATCTTTTCACAGCTACAATGTCTGTCAAGTTTATAGCAATGCAAGCAAAAAAACCAAACCAAACCAAAAACACTAAAAAAAAACCCCAAAAGAGAAAAAATACTGCCTTTTGTCCTCTGGATCTACCAAAGTTTTCTTTTTTTCTTCTTTAAAGGTACAAAGTTTCTTTTTCTAGCCATGATTTTAAGAAAGAAATAACACCCCAGCCATACTCCTACCCTTATTTTTCTTGCAAAGGACCACTTGTGTGAGCCTGAGCATCTCACCTTGCTCACAGTTGCTGGTGGGCAGGTGCTTGCCCTCCCTGCTGCCAGGGAAGGGCACCAGCAAAGGCATTGCTCTTGTTGGTACTAACAGTCCAGGATCTGGGGTCTCTTGCTTTTCCTTTTCCTCTGTGGTAATTATAACAGGCTTAATGCTCATCTCATCTTCTGTGGTAACAAGTCGAAAGTAACTCCCCTAAAACTCGTAAAGCCAGGCTAGCACAAAACCAGTGTGCAGGGACCACCAAACCAGCAGAACCAGTGACCATGGCTGCATGCCTGTCTGATGAAGCATTCATAGAACTGGAAAGAAAGAGAGGTGAGGAGCACATTTTGGCTTGTGATAAATCCTGAGTAACAATGTGTGTGACCATGTGGAGTGGGCGGTGGGGAGCTGTGCAACACTTGCAAACAACTGTGATAAACCCTTTTGCTGGAGTAATTTGATCAAGCACAGTCAATGGAGCATGGCAAGATTATTATGATTGTTATTTATTATATGTATTATAGATTTTTTTTTTTTTAGGGTGCTAAAAGCTGCTAGTGCTGTGCTAAATAAGGGAAGACCTGATGGCTTCTGTCATGAGTGACTGAAATGCAGTGAAAAGCCAGTCCCACATCTTGCCCAAATGCCACGGCATGGCTGAGATAACTGATATTTCTCCATATTATGGATATCATTGCTTGGCCATACCCGTAAAATTATCCATACAGCCAACTCCATGTGTTTGTGTACAGATATGTGTGTGTGAGCAACATTGCACATGTACACCTAATGTTGCCTGCAAAAAGATCCCAGGTGCTATTCCCCCGATTTCCACGTCAATTATCCAAAATGAAGTGGCGGGTCCTTCCCATCCATGGCATCACGTAAGCTCAGCATCGGGCCAGGCTGCTGCAGGAATGGGACAAAGGGCTGATGCTACAGTCTGGTTGCCATGGCAACAGAGGAGGGGTAGTGAAACCAGAAATGTTGCAAACACCCCTTCTGCTCATTGCAACCCAATTCATGCTATTGCAAAAGATGCTGCTATGTAAGGGGGGGAAATAAATTAAAAAAAAAAAAAAGAAAAAAAAGAAAAAAAAAAGCCTTTACATTTCAGCTTGTGGAGTTTCTGAATTAAAAAGAAATAGCAAATTTTTTTTTCTCAGTGTAGCTGCGAAGAGAAAGGAAACCTGATGCGCAGGCCTCGTTTTCTGTGTGTAAAATGTGTGTGTTCTTTAAAAGGCAGTGGTTGGCTGCTTTTCCGGACATGATGTGGTTGAAGCTGTCATCGTAATGGAAATTCATTGCTGTAGCTATGGTAAATCGAGTTTTCTGCCTGTGCTGAATGCATTAGTCTAATGAGATGTTTGCAGCTGGAGAGCTGAGCTGCTGGAGACTTACACTGTGCTAAGAGACAGGGAGAAGATGGCTTTTGCTGGGGTCTGTGTGACTGTGCTGAAAGTCCTCTGCCCTTTGGGTCCCAAAGCCCAGGCTCTCTAAAGACACAGCTCAGTGTTCTAACCTAAGCAATAGGTAAGGGGAAAGCATGCTTCTTCTTCTCTGCCTGATGTTTGTCGTTGAACCTTGTTGGAGCAGTTCTTGTTCTGCCTTTCTGTATGGTAACTTTACAGCTCCTCAGTTGGAGACTTTCTTCAGCAAAGCATACCCTTACTGAGCCCCGGGAGCAGTTTGTGTGAAGAGAGAGGCAGCAGATCAGCGTGTGCCGAGCTGACAGTGGCAGGAGTGTGTGTGTGTGTGTGTGCACTAGTTGACGAACACTTCTGACTACAGAGCACTCTGCATGCAGAGAGGCTTCGGGCTTTTCCAAACCTGAATCTAAGCAGAGTTTTTTTTCACTGCCAGGTAAATGCCTCTTCCATTTTAAAAGCAACTTATTTTGTACTATACATAGCAGGCAGTATTTATATCAAAGATTTTGGAGTTTAGTATAGTTCATAGAGCAATGAGTTTGATTGTAATCTCCTATTTTCAAAACAGATGCTAAGTTGAATTTTTATCCTGAACTGAAAACTGAAGGGAGTGATGTGCTATATACTGGATTTTTTTTCCTTCAAGACTAACAGGCATCTAATTTATGAGAGATGCTGAGGAGCATACTTTAACTGAGTTATATTTGTCTTTTCAGGTGTTTTGAAGGTAACTTTGAGAGAGGACAGAGCATGGGGATGGAACGGGTGTGTATGTCTGGCTAGACCTGCTGGTCCTTCCTCAGCTCCCCAAGACTTCACCGTTGCCCCAGCCCACAGCCCACCACTCACTGACGGAGGGTGAAGCTCAGCGTGGTTCAGTAAGTAACTCAGCCTTTGAGATCTGGGTGCCGTTTTCCTTTCCAGCTGCTAAATGGCTGTGAGTGCTGGTTTCTTTACCTTGAGTTCATCTAACAGCAGTAGTCTGGCAGAAAGAAGTTGGTTTTGGTTCTGGTGCATGCAAGGCTTGTGGCAGGAGTGTAAAGTTAAGCCAGGAAGCTGCAGAAGGAAAGTTGTTTGAATTCTCTTCTTGGAGGGGGATTTCTGTTTAATCCTGGGTTTATTTCAAAGGGTTTCTGAAGACACTTGCTCAAGGATGGACCAAGGGCTTTGCAGGCTGAATAAAGGCACAATGGAAAATGTAAAGCATATAAAGGGAGGTTATACTTGGCAAATAATGCTTGGAAAGTGTGGGGATGTTGTTATTTGTGGGAGTAGAATTGGAGTCTAAAAATTGTCTTTATGCTACAGGAGTACTTACAGCATCCTCCTCCACCACACTGTGCTGCCAGCCCCTGGTCCAGCTAAGCACACTGGGCTCAATCAGCTAGTGGTGTAAATCAACATAACTTCCTCAGCTCCAGCCTCATATGACACTAGCTGAGGATATGGCTTAGCAATTTGCAAATTCAGGTTTTGTGATCTTATTTAGATCAGATTTCTCCCAGTCCTCTCTGGATGCAGGGGACTTTTTATTTTAATTCAGATGTCACACTGACTTTCCCAATAAGACAGAGCCCCTCTGCCCCATCATAAGTTATTTAGCCAGTGCATGTATTCTTTGGATTAGGCTGGCAGGGCTACGAGCTTTTTAATGATGGAGTGTGAAAAAAGGACAGGGAAAAACATCTACCAACAGAAAAAGTACATGTGCTGAATTAGATCACAAACTCTGCAGAGGATGTACCTTCATAAAAGCTTTGTTGATGTAGCACAGTAACTCCAGTATTTCTGATATTTTGTTCATTGGCAATGTTTGATGAGTACTTTCCTATGTTTTGTGGGGAAGAGTGGGTAGAAAGAAGCAAGTTTTTTTTTCTTGGGCAATCAGTGCCTTGCCCTGAGGTTTCTCACCTATTGGGAACACTGACTGTGCAGGTGCTTGATGGTGGCTATAGTAGCTAGAAAGAAGAAAGTGCAGTAGGATGCTCTTCCCTCAGTCATTTCCTTAGCCCTGTGCTTGATACAGAAACTTGGGGTTTTTTGATACATATTAAAGGAAAAAAAAAAAAGTTTAAGAGGAAAACACCATAGAGCACCCCATCCTGGAACATGGGTGACACCCTGAGTTTCAGGAGGCTGAGATGTGATCTTACACAGATGTCTTCCTGTTACCTTTCCTCCCTCGAATTTAAGATAACATTAGGAAAAAAAAAAAGGAAAAAAACCAAGTCAGGGCACAGGTTGTTGCGTGAAGGAAGGAAGCAGGGTGTGGGACAGTTGGCTGTTCACAGCCTGGGAACAGGAGACAAGCAAACCCTGCCAGCTGGGCTCCTACCTATTCCCTGACCCAGCCCCACTGAGATGAGGTAGATGAGCAAGGAACTTGCTGCTGGCACACAGGCTGCCCTCAATGGTGTCATGTCCATCCTTCTTGGCCATGCTGGGACGTCTTGGCAACCTTACAGGCTTCCCCAGTGCCCAGCTCTTGTGGGAGCTGACTTGAACCCTGCGGTAGAAAAGGGGACCACTTCTCACTGGTTTCTGACCAGAGGTACCCAGGGGCTCCTTTCCTGCTGTGGGCTGAACTCATGTCACTAAATCTAGCCAATATTCCTAGTATTAGTTTGAAAACATCCACAGAACTTTAAACTAGACACTGAAGCACGCTCTTGTCCTGTAGATGGTGGGGAAAACACACAAGCCTGGCAAATAAATGCAAGGTATAAAAGCACAGTTTGGGTAAGAAAGACCTTTAGGAAAGAGCTGGTGAGAGTAAGACAGCAGCGATTTCTGCTAAAAATTGAATGAAGCAAAATGCTTACATTTGATAGTACTGGAGTCAGCAAAACTGTTACCTTCAGGGGATTTTAGCTCACTTTCATAAAGTATACTCAATGGCACCATGGTGTTTTTTAAAGGAAAAACATAATGATGAGAATAAACCAACCCAATTCCCTAAAATCCTGCCCTATTTCTCTCCCTACAGTCTTAAAATGGTGCAAAGAAGAGTCAGCTTTATTTACATAAAACACTTCCAGCTAAATTCTCCAGCTGACCATTAAGATCAGCTACAGGTGACGGTCACCACTGGGCTCCCTGCAGTGACAATGAACAATAATTGGTTTACTTGCGCAAAGAAAAATATTCCATACTTATGTTAAAGGGAAAAATGAATCACACGTATTAGTTCTGTTGTAACAAGTCACCACATGAGGAATTGGTTTCCTGTGCAAAGGAAGCAAAATTTTCCCTTCATTTTGCTATATATTGAAAAAACCCTCTTATTCGAACTTGTGTTTCAGGCAGTACAGACTGCTCTGACAAACAGAATCATGATATATGGGTGCATTAAAAGTACTGGCTAGATTTGCTTTTAACTCATAAAATTGAAAATACGTTACCACCTAAGCTAGCATCTTTACACCAAGTTTTCCTATTGATGAAAATGAAGGAATTGACAAAAGAAAGGGTGATGTGCAGTGAAGGTGGGGTTAAAATTTACTAATTAAAGATCTAAACTTCTGATATTCTATTTTTTTAATAAAGCCTTATAAAGATGATGAAACTCTAAGTCATTCATTAAGATTGACTCCCTTTAGGAACTAGTGTAAATTTGGCCCAAATAAAGAATAGCCCAGAGAGAGTCTGGATGTGTAATTATGTTCTGCTGAAAGATTGAATAATTCCTCTTGAAATGAGCAGTTTGCTGTTGCCCTGCAGTTTATCCTGACCCCATCTTTAAAGGTGATTCTCATTGTACAGGAGAAATGGTGCTATAAATGTCAGCCTTTTGCTCTCCATCTATTTGAGTTTGTTGCTGTGTTCAGTTTGGGTGTGGGATGCAAAGGATGAGGTTTTCTTTCCGCCCCTGACCGGCAGCAGGGCAAGGAATATGCCTCTGTTTTCCTGCTCCTCTTACCTGGCACGTGCATGGATGCTAGCATGCTTGGCATTCGAAATGTCAGACCAACAAAAGCTTTCACAGGGGCCAGCTGTTGCTTTTGTCACTTCAAGTGTTTATATATGTGGGACTCCCAGGAGTATTCCCTGGCATTTTCTTGATTTATGACAGGTATGACTGAAATTGAACTTTTGGGGTTGTGCCCTAGACTGCTCTCGGTGCTTTGGTTACCATACTCCTTGCAGAGCATTTGCTCCCACCTCTATCATGGTGCACAAGTGCACACAGACCCTGGGTCCCCATGCAGTTCTGCTGTGGCTGGGAAGGGAAGGGGTCTGAACTTGGCACAGGGCAGGGAATGCCCAAGGTCTCACTCCTCCATTAACCCTGCCCTGGCATGCGGTCACAACCCACCTTCCTGCCATCATGCTGCAGCTCCTGGATCCCATCTTGAGAGACAAGCAGCTGGCTCAGGCCACTTGCAGCTCTACCCCAAATGCATGCCAGTAAAGACATGCTTCTCTCCGCATCTGGAGCTGCTGCTGCACCCAAAGTGGTGCCCAGCTTCATACACTGGCTCCCATCTTGGCACAGGGTACCAGGGACCAGCAGCACTTCAGCTGCTGGAGCTCTGCTAGCACCTGTGCAAGCCTTGCTTTCCCAAGGAGAGCTGCAAAGGGTTAATTCTGCATCACCCTTGATCTCAAGCAGCACAAGTTATTTGTAAAAAAAAAATCACCTGTATTTCTCTTTGACCTGCTTCTTGGACATGAGCAGCACTTGTGCACATTCTTTTTGCTGAGGGAGCAGACTCTGAGAGCTGCCCTACCTCTCTGTTGTGTAAATACCTTTTCCTGATTCTTGCCTCCACCTCTCCACGCTTCTGCTTGTGAATCAATGGTGTGAAGGAGTTACCACAACACGTGGTGTGTTTTACTTGGTGGGAGATGCAGGGAAGGTATGAGATGCTTTCTTCTTTCTCCCCATCTTCCTGCAGGTATCATGCGCCTGAGGTTTCAATACAGAATCCACTGTGAGCGCTTTTGCTTTCAAAACTTGTTTAGATTTAATGGCAGGTGGAGGCATACTCTCCCCACACCCCAGACCTTGCAGGGCAGACTCCTGAGACCTAGTTTCCCCACAGCCAACAGGGCTACCTGCAGGCTGCAGTGGGCATTTCCTACAAGGAAAGTCTTCCCCAAACAGCTCCCCGGATGAAGATGCCACACTGAGATGTCTCTGAACTGAGCAGGCTGGCTTCCAGGCAGTGGTTTGTATGAGGAGCTCTCAGTGACAGTGTGCATTAGCACCCTCCTACTAGTGGGAGGAAGCTGCAATGTCCCCGAAACACAGGAGAAGTCTTTGGTGACCTGAAAGCCTCTAAGCAGCATTGGCCCCCAATGATTTCTTCCTGCCTGCCTGCCAGGAAGGACACCACAGAGAGATAAGTTTTTAACCCAAGACCTTGTCTTGTGACACAGGCAGATTTATTGAGAATTACGACTGTTGTCATCCAAAAAGGCTCCAGAGAATGTTTGGGTACTCTAGAAACTCATGGTGCTGCAAGTCTATTAAGGCATGAGAGGGAAAAGGTGGGAGCAAGGGACCACCACTGGTCTCCTTTGCTGGGTGTCCCCTTGCCACCTCCTGTCCTCTTTCCACAAAATCAGTCTCTCAGGTATCCTCCTGCTCCCTGAGTGCCTCCTGTTGCTCCCTGGCCCCATGATGCAGCCTGGCTTTGGGACAGAGTGGGCACACCTGGGCCATGAGGCTGGCATTGCACATTAGAAGGGGCGGTGGAGGCTCTCCTGGGGAGGCAGCAGCAGCAGAGCACAGCAACACTGAGATGGGCACAAGCAGGTTTGGGATGGGGGCTCCACTTTACAGAGTTGGTGTGTAAAACTGTCTGATTTCCAAAGTATGTATTGGAGGTTTGCAGCCATCTGCACCTGCAGGCATTGTGGGGAGAAAAAATGTGCCTCAGGGAAGAGAGCAAAGATTCAGGTGGGGGCTTCAAGCCTGGCCAGAGACAGTACTTGGGGAGAAGAGATTTTGAAAGAAGAGTTAGTCACTGAACAGGGAAAAGAGGCACTCTAGAGTTTCAGCTAAGGACAAACCCAAAGGGCAATGTTAAAAGAGAGGATTCCCCATTAAGGACAGAGATTGCTTGCTATATTTTTTCCTCTGCTATCATTTTTGTTTGGGGCTGAGCTGCTGCCACATCTGGCTGTCCTGCCAGGCAGACAGGCAAGGCGGTGGTGGTGCTGGCTGCTCCATCTCGGCTTGCACGTGGCTTTACATGACCTCACTGCTGTGCCCTCAAACTTGGACAGACATACCAGCCCAGAGCTGACACGGGGATGCTGAAAAGACCTCAGGAGTTTGTTGGTGACTAGTATGGAAGAGCCTTGTAGCATTCAATAGGGATGCAGCCAGCAGAGTGCTGTGGAGTTTCATCATAGAGAAGGCCTTTCAATATATGTATCTGCATGTGTCCATGAATATGTATGTGCATAGGAACCATCCTATTGAAAGGTGCAAAAAAGATAGAGCATTTTTCATTGGTTTCCATCTGAAAGAGTAAGCAAGTTAATCAGTGTTACTTAATTTATTACTACTAGGAAGAAATATCTTGTGGAGGACACATCCATTTGGCATAGCATCTCAAAAGTCTTTTGCAGGGAACTGAAGGCAGATTTCAGTAATACCATATCTGGTGCATTTTTAAGATCTGTTTACCATAGAAGATGTCTTTCCTCTGCCTCAGAAAAAAGCAGACCTGGTGAGGGCAGTTGTAGCAAATGCCTGGTGCAGCTTCTCAAGAGACCATCCCTGAGAAGAAATGGTGCAAAAGGTCTCCTTCACCTTTACTGCACCAGGTGCTGCTAAAGGAAGGGGTGACATTTTGAAGGCAGGAAAAAAGGGAATTTCAGTGAGTGGCCCATCATCTGAGGATGAGTATATTCCTTTCCTGCAGCTGAGCAGCAGCCAAGGATGGAGAAGCAAGTGAGTGGGGAAGGTGCACGGCCCTGCTCTGTCTCTGAGGTACGGGAGGGATTCCAGTGCCACCAGCAGGGAACAAAAATGCAACAAATAGAGCTTCAGTGGGGATGTGTAGTAAACACACACACACACACAGAGTAAAAATAAATAGAAGAGAGGATGTCTTCGAGAAACCGTTTATGATCATTATTTATGTATATGTGGAGACTCGGTACCCTTTCCCCTGTTGCTTTAAAAAAATGTTTATAGCATTTATCTCCCGATTTCATCTGGCAGCCTCCATCTATTTCCCTATAAACGATGAATGAGAGATGTGCCTAGTAACTGTCTCTTATGGCTCAGTAAATACTTGAATTTATTTGCATATTAAGTCGGCCACATTTATATTGCGCTCACTAAATGCAGCAACACGAAATACTGCACAGAGGAGACTAGTCGGCCATTAACATGCTGAGGATTTATGTGAATGACTCCCTTTAACATTAACGGAAGTTATCTACACAAATCGCCTTCCAATGTGGGAATAGACCATAATGTATGTAAATACGTATTACTCACTGCCGTTTAGTCATTCAAAAGGATGCCCAGCAATCTAAAACACTGCTCTGGTGCTGATACTCAATCAGTTTTCCTTAAAATGCAGGAGGGGAGGGTGCTGTTCATATAGGGTGTTGTGTCACATCTGAGCTGGCACACACTCAGAGGTGCCTGCAGTCCCTAAGGCTTCAGTGGCTACAAGGGAGAAGAGTTTTGCAAGGGTTGAGTCCTTGCTGAACCAGTGGCCCTTGTGGGAGCAGCTCTGCTGGGTGGGGTGCAAGAGCTGGGGGAAGATGGGTTTCTCTGTGCCTCATAAGCTGCTGGTGCAGCTGGGTCAGGCATTCCTCATTCCCCACCTGAAGACCCTGATGCTGCTACCTTTCAGGAGGAGTTTAGTGACCTTTCTGATTTCATTGATCTTGGCTCTCCTGCCATTTACTCTCTTGCCACTTTCGTGTAGATCAGTGAGAAGCGTGGCTGGGATCTACCCATGCATGCAGCATATTACGTCTCCCATCCCAAAAAAAAGAATGGCCCCCCTGAAAGACTGAAAGCTTTGCTGGAGCCCTCAGGGGCTGCTGGATTGGCCCTGCCTTGATGATGAGGCTGCAAACAAGGACAAGCTTTGCTCTGGGGAGAAATCAGTTTTGTTCTCCCTCTCCATGTCTATTTTTTGCCTCTTCCAACTGGGAGAAAGGCAGCAGTGGGTGCAAGTCCTGCTGCAGCGGCCCCTGGTTTGAGCTAATCTCAAATCCCTTTGCACTACCAGGGCAGAGAAGGGTCCTCAGTGTGTGATGAAGCCAGATGCCCTCAGCCTGCCTTAGGGTGAGAGTGTTTTTGTTACCAACCTGCCACTCAGCCCTGCCCGCTCCCCAGGGTGGCTGAGCTGATCAGAGAAGCTATTTGCTTTATTTATTTGCAATTGCATGCCTGATTTTCAGCTGGGCACAGGGGCTTCTCTACAACTTCCCAGCCAATGTTGAGGTGAAGCGTGGTGGCTTTGACAGAGTTTCACAGTGAATGTTAAGAGGGGGCTCACAGAGCTGATCCTGAAAATCCACAAGTCCCAGTGAGGTGGAGCCTCACTGTTTCTCAGAGGCCTGTTTTAATCCAAACGTGCCCTTTCCACAGCTCCCTGGGTCCAGCTCGTCCCCTGGGGACTTCTGCTCCATTTGCACACACAGGTATTGCCCTGGGGCCAGGATGGGAAGACCTGCTCTTGGCTTGCCAGTGTCAGCTAGGACTGGGACTCACCCTGACACAAAACCCTACGCAGTGCTGAGCATCTTCTTTTTCCTGCTGGCCAGGGGGGAGAGACATATTGCAGGTAAAGAAAGAAAACTTTGTGGTAAGAGGACAAGCTCTGGGGGCATCTTGACCCTCACATGGGTGCACGTGGCACTGCTGCCCCACTGCTCAGGAGACACCTTGCAGCTCTGATAGTCCAGGGATATTTATCTCTTGTTGCTTTTTCCTTGACTGCATTTAGTGGACGTACATTAATGTGGTTTGTTCCTCATGGGATTGCTGGAGTTTTATTAGGCCACTGAAGTTACGCCTGAGCAAATATCCTTCCCTCTCAGAACGTGGGCTTTTTGGGTGATGCTAAAGAAATACAGGAAAATATAGCTCTTCTGTTCTTTACAGCTGACTAGATGAAGGTAAATTTTCTCTGAAACTAAAACCCAAGTGATTAGGCTAATGAGACCGATCACAAAGTTACTATTACAGCCTGCTTTCCATGCAGCTGCAGCTATTGCTCCAAATCCCCATCTGGTGCTGGAGGTGGACTCATTACCTGGTATTACATTAGACAGCCTCACATCCTCACCAGCCTGGACTCAGCACCCCTCACCCTGGACTCAGGGCTGGGCAGTAAAATCATCCCTAAACCCATATCCAGCTGAAAAAAAACTATACCAGCAAAAACACAGGTTTGCTGCCCCAAGGCAGTTAGGCACTGGGACATTTGCACTGTGCAGCTCAGCTGAGCGGGTGGTCATATCTTGCCCCATCCCTGCATGGCCACAGGTTTGTGTGTTTGCTACATGAGCACGCAGGAGTTTGTGCATCAGACACAGAGAGATGCCAGTCGCCCATGACAGTCCTCTGGGATGGTTGGTTTCGAGCTGTGTGGTATGGGGGTGGACTCCTGGGACAAACCTTCAACTTCAGAGAGATTTTTATTAACAAGAATATTAGAGATGGTAAAATGCCTGCAATCTCAGGTGTTTCGCCACTTATATTAAATTTACCTGCCAATGGTTGCTACCTATGATTTCTAATTAAATGAGGTTATTAAACTGGGAGACAATATGGCAAAAATTATGATTGATCTTTTATCCTTACCCATTCTTTTTACACAATTAGCAGCGGCAGTCTGTGTCGACAACAGAGACCGACACTGAGCTGGCAAAGAAACTCAATTACTTGTTATTGCCAAAAGGGAAAGATCTGCTCATCTGAGCTACCGTTAACCTCATGGCAGGGCTTTGTCTCTCTGTCAGCTTAGATCGCATGCAGCAAGAAGGTCTGTCCAGGGAAGGGCTGGTGCAGATGTTTATTTATCCGGGTAGGCAGGAGGCTGCCCCATGCTGAGGAGAAAGCGAGGTGTGGTTGGGCTGTGTGGGGTCTGAAGGGAGGCACACAAGGACATCCTCCACTGTGAAATGGGGAAAGCGGGACTGATTGAGGCTTCTGGTGGGTGATTTATTCTAATTAATTTGGAAGCTGGGGAGTTCTCCCAAACTCATTAATATTTACCTCTGCAGATCCAAAGGTCTCATGCATAGGGACCTATGGGAGGGATGATGGACACACAGGAGCCCATCGTCCTGTCTGGGTGAACGCTTCAGAGCTGCCAGGGAACCAGCAGGGGAAAGATATGAGGCTTCAGCCCCTCTCATGTGCCCGTGGCAACTCAGGGCACAGCCTGGTGAGTGCAGCTG
The DNA here is from genome assembly GCA_033439905.1 of Ceryle rudis. Lineage (NCBI taxonomy): Eukaryota > Metazoa > Chordata > Aves > Coraciiformes > Cerylidae > Ceryle > Ceryle rudis. Next base: position 66,329 of record JAAGNO010019690.1, on the reverse strand, counting down.
ACAGTGAGCCCCATGGGAGGCTGTCCTCAGGGTCAAAAAGGGGGGGAGGTGTGTTTGCTGGAGCTGGCAAAAATTGCCATGCGTGACCCACCCCTGTGCTTTAGGTCATCTCATGGGCCAATTTTCCCAAACATCGTGTGAGATTATAGAAACACATGATAGGTAGGTCCAAAGGCAAGCAGGGCTGTGTTTGCCCCTCAGTTGCCCCTCTTCCATCGCCAGTATGTGGGAACATGTGGGGGGCACTCGTGTCTGGCACTTTAACAGCTAAGTGAAATTGCAGAGGAACTGGAACTGGAAATGACGGTCTTGCCGTGTGCACAGCCTGTGTCCCAGGCTGTGACAAGCAGCCTTAATTACTGTTTGATTAAGAAGTGTTGCTAGTCAGAGATATTTTAATGATTATTGTTAGTAAGTCTGGGAGACAGTGCACTACTTTTTTATGATTTTGTTTTTTTGGGAACAGAGAAATAAATGGCAACAGAATAAATAAATAAAGTCAGCCTCTGAAAAGGTCACATTTGCCTACAGACACAGTCAATGTGCCAGTTTCTTATGCTAATTTTGGGGCAGTGAAAAGCTTGACACTATCATCCTGCTGCCTGGTGATTTCTAGAAAGGGCAAATCAGGCTGCTCAATGTAGGGGTGTTAAAGCATCGGGAGAAAAGGAACGTGTTGGGAAGGCTAGGAGACTGCGACCATAAGGGAGAGCAAAATTAGAGAAAAGCAGAAGGAAAAAGAAATAAATAAAGTCTGAAATCCCTCCAGGTATTCGGGAGGCTCCATTCATCATGTGCTGTGGATGGCACCATGCCACAGCCCCTCACAGGCTCCTTGCAAGCGTGGAAGCTCGCTCTGAATGAAGTATGCTAAAATCATCTGTTCTCAGAGATGATAAAGGAGCTAAGAGAGCTTGGGGGGAAAAATAGGATAAACTCCGAGTGGAGAAAATGGCTTTGGACAAAGAATTTGGGGCATAATGATGACACTGATGGTGTTGGATCCTGTATGAATTACAATGCAAGAGCATAAATCTGACCTTGGGCTTTAAGGTGCGGAGGGAGGAGTCTGCAGGGGGGCACTTTGCCTGTTCTACTATGGGTATCTGAAGTACACATGATCTACTGGCATTTAGAGACTGCATTGGACTTCCAAGAGAGACACGAGGAGCATTTTAATCTGCTATTTTCTTTCCTGTGCATTTTCATAGAGATTTCATAAAGTGATACATATTAATCATCTCAAACACTGTGCTTTTCCAAAGAGCTTATCACACATCCTTGAGTGACATGGTTGTGCACACAAACCAAAAAAAGGATGACTCACCTCTGTCCAACATCCCCATCCCCTATGCAGGGGTGGGCAGAATGAACTGTGACTTGCAGATATTTTATTTATCTGACAACCACTGATGCTTTCTCACTGTCACAAGAAAGGTTGAAACACTTCATTGAATAATTTTGAATGATTCTGCAGCGGAGGGATGTGGCTGGGACCTGGTGGTGCTTATGAAGGCTTCTGGTTTAGGGAGACCTTTGGGATGGGGGAGCAGAGCAGACCACTTTCCTGACCAGGGCTTGCACAGGCACCCTGAGGTCTTCTCACTGAGCGCCTGCTGTGCTTGGTGGGTGGTGGAGGTCTCACTTCCCAGGGAAAAGCAGATGCCATTGGTCGTGACTGTGCATTGCTTCTCTAATAATTCATGTACTGGGGCAGTCCTCAGACCCTGAGAGGCTCCAGGACCAAGTATGCGACCAAGTATGAAAACCTCTATTCTAAGTCAGAATATGATGCAGTGGGTTGCATGGAGACATTTCTTCCTTGGCAGCCCCAGGTATTTCTGTAGAGCTGTGATGAGTTGTCTTTGCTACTTGAATTTTTGTCCCAATTAGTTAGAAGAAATGTAGCCAGGAATGGAAGATGTTGCCATTCTCTGCAAGAAATCTTTTGCCAATTTTATGATATAGAAATAGAAAATATGAAAATAATGACGTCTCAAGAACCAGTAAACAATTCAATGCATTGTGGGGGAAAAAAATCACCACGTGCAGGAGATGAGTACGCAAGACTGGCTCTTCTGAGGTCCCATACAACGCTGTTTTGGATGCTTAAGCTGGACTGCAAGAGTTGAGATACCTTCTTCTAGTGCTCTGTGTTGCTCTCACCAATTAGTGTTGGAATTACATGGAGGCCAAACTCTGTGATTAGTTTCCCTAACATGCCTGAAAGTTTTCTGTTGGTTGTCCTTGGAGCTGGTTTGGAAGTGTACCTTCTACTGACAGACACTTGAAAACATGAACTCACTGAAAATTCATTCAATGAGACCTTTCATCTGGGGTGTTTTTTTTTTTAAAGAACAGCAAAAGCAGATATTTAATCAGTACAATTTTGCAAAACCTATTGCCCAAGGTATGCAGACGATGACACGCAAACCAGCTGGAGTGGTTTTATTCGGAATGTTGAGTTTCTAGGTGGTGAAAGCAGAGTTCTTGCCAAACACAGTGTAAAAATCATCTAGAAAACAGGAAGTGGTGGTTCACTGGATGGGGAAATGGATCAAAACAGCCCTGCAAAGTGAAGGTTATATGCTTATTTAGAAAATGAATTACAGACGTAATCAAAGGGGGGCAAACTTTACTCTTGGGTGCTGCAAGCTTTAGAAACCATCCCCAGTCAGCAAAGCTTTGCTTCCCGGTCATAGTGAGTCATGCCTTGCTAACTTGCCACACGCCTTGCTAACTTGCCACATGACGTTCTCACGGTTCAGTCTTAGGTCCAGAATATTTTCCCAGCATGTTTTTATTCCAGATGTGTCTGCTCTGCGGTTTGAGCCCCACCTGCAGCTTCCCCCAAAGACAGATCCAGCATCCAGGTAGACAGCTTAGCCTGCAAGCAGCCAGAGCTCGCCTTCCCAAAGAGGGGTGCGCCAGGGTGAAATCACAGCTGGTGTCCTGAAACACCACCACCATCTTCTGCCAGCCTGCCCCGTGGTCACTTGGGCACCAGAGTTCTGTTTCTGGAGTGGAAAGCAGTCACAGTGGGGTGACTTCTAGTTCCCAAGCAGTCCTGGGTAACACAGCAGACTCCAGCAAGAGGTGCACATGTTTTTCTTGTTCCTGAACTTAAACATTAAATGAATATCCTTTTATTTATGCTGTCCAGTTACAGTGTTAAAATGTGACTTGAATATAAACCTATCTGTTGTACATGGAAGTGAAAAAAGCTTTGAGCATCCTCAGAAACTGTGGTCCCTGATGACTCTAAAGGCTGAAACATAAGAGCTATTCCAGTTTATGCCAAAAAAGGATGAATCTTTTATAAGTATTATTTCTCAAAATGTAATATAAAAGTGCAGCAGGTCCCTAAGGAATAAGGATAACTTTATGTGAGAAATGTGTGAAATTCCTCCCCTCTGTCTAAGAAAAGATATTTCCCTACTGACTTTTGTAATATCACTTCTTCGGATTTAGAGGGTTAATTTATTTCCTGGGACAGATATCTGGGGTAAGCATATCAGCTGGTATGCACTATCCAGTCAAGTGTGTTGGTGTTGGAGAGAAATAATCCCTGAGCCAGTGGCTGGCTATTACTAGTGACAGAAAGGGAGGCAGAGTATGGGGTGATGTGGAGGCAGAGGGACTGGACACAGCTGCTGAGTCCGCCACGGGTCCCCAGCACACTGCTGGGATATCATTTGTGTGGGATAGAAGAAGGAGAGGTGGTGCTCAGACTGCCTGGAGAGCACATTTTAATGGGAAAGGGGGTCTCCCAACTCTTTTTCCAAAATGAGCACATGAGCCCTGGTGATTTCATGCAGTAGATATAATTTGGCAAGGAAGGAGGCACAGAAGTTTTATTTGATCTTGTGGGCCCAAGAAAGGTAGGGAATGATGGAGGTTGTACCCTGGACAGGGGCTGTCTTTCTGTTAAAAATGTATTTACTTGGCAAGGTAATTAAGGATGCTATTATGTAAGCGATAATGAAAATGCCTAGAGCAGCACAGGAGGTAATAAATCCCAGCAATGACCATCCAGACCACCTCAAGCTGCTCATCATGACAATTTTCTCTTTAACACTATAAAGTTCACTCATATTTCTTATTAAACTACTGGAAGTCCAGTGGATCTGGGGAAGACAGGGCTTTTGTTCAACTTGACTCCAGTTTCTGAGCCACTGACTCCTTCTGCTAATTCCACATGGTTTCAGGGATCAGCCCAAGTCGTGCAGCCCAGCTTGGCCCTGGCATGGCAGTGGCTGGGGAAAGGCTGGAGCTGGGGGGAAGCAAATTGCTGTCCTGCCAGTGTCTACAGGGGTGGAAAGTTCTTTCTCATCCCATGCTGCGTTTAAATCACAGCCATTTCAATGTCCATGGGAGAAAGTCACCCAGCCCCTGTATCCAGTGCATGAGGTTAGCATGGAGTTGCCCTGTGATGAACATATACAACATAGGTGAGCCAGGACAGCAGATGATGAGAAGCTAGGACCTCATGTTGGCAAACAGTCTGCCATCAAGGGGACATTTCATCACAACAGAGCACCCTTTTTTTTTTTTTACAAAGAGAAAAGAGGGATAGCTCTGAAATCTTCTCTGCTCTGCTTAATATTAGCATCCCCCCTGGATCTCATCCAGGCTGCTCCATACAAGTCTCCTGAGATAAATCTGCAGCTCAGGGGCCAACCTTAGACAGGTAGATACAAGTTATGCAGCACTCCTGTGCCCTGGGTATTGGCATTAGTCCCGCTCCTCTTTTACTTAGTAGTAGTAACTGAAGTTAAAGAGAATCCTGCTTGGTCCTGAGTGTGACAGGGACTGAAGTTTCATGCTCTCATGTGTTGGGGAGTGCCCAGGCAGGGTGTGAGTGGGGCTGGGGTGAGTCTGCCTCTTTTGCTGATTCTCAATCAGGTGTCATTGCAGTGTGCACCAGGCAAGTGGGATAACCTCCCAAATCCTTGCACGTCTGATGGTTCGTATCACATTGGTGAGCCTTTCTCTGCACTATTTCCATTTGCTCTCCTCCATCACCTCCATAGAATTGTGCACAAAATTCCTCCTCAATTTGTCCTGTCCCAAATGCACCCCAGAGGGATTCTGTATGGTGAGAGGACAGATAGGATCTAGAAAAATGAGAAGTATGGGGTCAATGCCTCTTCTCCTTGCGCAACTCTTGCCACTTGACTTGAATACATTGACCTTTGCTGAGTTAGGTACCCACTCCTTCTTCCTGCTACATAAAAATGCCAAAATATTATTAAATGAGGGAAGGGCAATGCATGGCTGATTCAAGAAAACACTGGAAGCAGTTTAAGGAAATTATCTAGATATTTGGATCCTTAGAATCATACAATCAGAGAATAGTTTGGATTGGGAAGGACCTTTAAAGGTCATCTAGTCCAACTCCCCTTCAATGAGCAGGGACATCATAACTAGGTCAGACTGCTCAGAGCCCTGTCCAACCTGACCTTGAATGTTTCCAGGGATGGGGCATCCTTCTATGAAGTGAGCTTGCAGCTTTGTGAGGCCTATCTGTTTATGGCAGGCACTGGTTGAATATGTCCCATAAATGTAAAAAAAGTATAGAAAACTGGGGGATGGAAGGAAAAAAGGCAAGCAGTTACAAAAGAAGAGACCAGAGTACTGCCAGACAAGCAAGAGGGAAAAAATGTGAGTATCAGCCAATTACAGACCATAATATAAATGTTGCTCATTTCACTTTTCATTGTTCCAAATCTTTGCCCCTGAAAACAGAGAGTGGAAAGGATCTGTGGCTTATGGGTGATGAAAGCATCTGGCTTCTGTGTGAGACACAGAAGATGAGAAAGAAAGTAACTGCATTCAAAGAAGAAGTTGGTGCTTTCTTTGCTGGTCTGAAGATTGTAGATAAATAAGATGTTGCTTTGTGTGCCTGTAGTTCAAGGAGGGATAGCTTGTTAACCGCGCAAGTTCCCTGGTAACAAAGCTAATGGCAGGAGGGGACTTCTGGAAAGCAACCTGCAAATTACACTGGCAAAGTGTGTGATCAGAAACAAGGGCGTCTCAACCAGCAATTCCTTGGCTGAATATGTGAAATGGGACCTGCTACAGTACAAAGCCCAATTTAAATTTAATTGCTGGTCCAGAATCACAGCATGTTTTATGGGCTGAAGATCTATCAGGGCTACAAACATTCATGTATTTATAGAAAGATTTATTCCAGTCATATAATTAATTAGTAACAGACATCCTGGGCATCTTTGCATCTCCAGCCTTTGGGGTTTGAGCTGGGGAAACTGAGGCTGGAGGAACTTGGTGCTGGAAATCATGTCTGATAGTCTAGGGAGAAAAGAGAGATGTGCTCTGCATTATAATTCTTCTGGTCACTGAAAAAGTCACTTGGTTCTGGCCTGCAGATGGCCAGAGGCAGGGCAGCCAGAAAGCACGTGCAGGGCCCATGGGAAACATCTTCAGCTGCCTACTGCCCAGAAAGGTAGTAGGCACTCCACTACAGCTCCCTAAATCCAGAGAGATGCTGGTGCAGGATGCAGCGACCCATCAGCATCCTGAGCAGGAGTGTAATGGCCTGTGGAGGCAATGGGGAAGAGGACATACTTCCTTTGGAAACTTTGCAGACTGTCAGCAGCCAGGGGAGGACTCTCAGATGAGGTGAGGAAGGTGAGGGGATGGAATGGATGTAGGCTGATAGTAAGGCTTGGCAAACAGAGATTGCAAGTCTGCAGGAGTGTTATAATAAATACCACACTTAAAATGCTCAGCCCTGGTCCTCAGCTCTCCATCCTGCCTTTCTGAGCTTGCAGAGGGAGTTTGCATGTCTCTGGACTGCTTCACTAGCAGTCCACTACATTTTACCACTCTCAGGATTTCAGGAGAGGAGATTTTTAAGAGGCTCTTTTTAGCAAACTGAAATTGCACCTCTGCATACCCAGATGCTGAGGCAGGAGGCCTCGGAGTAGTGAGGGGAGGGACTCAACTTGTTTTGCTGGGACCTTGCCTTGCAAATGGTAAATCCCAGTCTGGGGCAAAGACCTGCAAGAGGAACTCCACCCTCTTCTGCAGCTTGTCAAGGTGGGAGACTGAGTCCAGGCACTCTTTTTTTCTTCTTGTTTCTCTGCAACATCAGAAGTGCTGCTACCTCCACATAAGAGAGAGAAGGAAGGAATTGTGCTTTTTTTCTCCCTTTTTTGTGCACATTTGGCTTGACCACCTCAGCAGAATGACCCTTGCCACTCACATGGCCTAATCGCATCCATTTTTCACATCTTTCCTTTGGTGCTCTGCCCACACTCGCTCGCTCTCCGTAAAGTTTCATTTCCTCAATTCCCCACCGCAGGCTACTTGTCTGCAACAAAAACGTCAGGCCAAATGAAGAAAGGTAAGATCAGGAGGCAAGGCTGGCCTCGGCTGCTCCTGGGGGTCCCATTCTCGCCAGGGTTTTCAAGTTCTTCTGGCTCATTAAGCAAACCTGAGTGCGAGGGGGCACACAGCTACTGCTTTACCTGCTGTCACCAGGGTGCTATCCTTCAAAAGAACACCTCCTCAAGGACAGCACTGTCACTGCTGCTGAATTTAACTTAAAAAAAATAATCGGGCTGTAAGATGACAGTGAGAGCCATTTTTCCTTTCTTTTGCTCTTAGTAACAGGGAAAGGAGCAGACATCATCAATACTTTTTTGTCTGGATTTTGACAAATATTGTGCTATTTCCTACCAGTTCCCTGCCCCTTCATTAAGGCACCCAGATGTTGAGAGGGAGAAGAGAGCAGGGTACAGCACCAGACACTTCTGGCATGATGCCACCCCAATACAGTGACTGAAATTACCAATCTCAGCTTTGCAGGATCTGCTCTCAGCAGCTGAAGAGCAATCCTGCTGCAGGACCCCTTCTGAAGGGGCTCTGCCACTCGTGAGCCTGGATCAGACAGCAGAGCACCCGTGGCAGAAATATTGTGAGGTTTCTGCTCCATTGGGACATGTTTGCAGAAGTAAAAAGATGTTTTCATCTCTGAACTCAGATTTGGATCATAGAATCACAGAATCACAGAATGTTAGGGGTTGGAAGGGACCTCTGAAGATCATTGAGTCCAAGCCCCTGCCAGAGCAGGACCAAAACTAGGGCAGATCACTCAGAAATGCATCCAGACAGGGCTTGAAAGTCTCCAGAGAAGGAGACTTCACAACCTCTCTGGGGAGCCTGTTCCAGTGCTCTGTAACCCTTACAGTAAAGAAGTTCTTCCTCGTGTTGAGGTGGAACTTCCTATGCTTGAGCTTGCCACTTGTCCTATTACAGGGCACAAGTGCAAAGAGGTTGTCCCCACCTTCTTGACGCCCAGCCTTCACGTATTTATAGACGTGATCTGCTCTAGCTTTGTCCTGCTCTGGCAGGGGGGTTGGTCTTGATGGTCTCTTCCAACCCCTAACATTTTGTGATTCTGTGATTAATTAGATCCCCTCTCAGTCCTCTCCTCTCCAGACTAAAAAGCCCCAGGTCTCTCAGTCTTTCCTTGTATGGCAGGTGTTCCAGTCCCTTAACCATCCTCATAGCCCTCCACTGGACTCTTTCTTAGATCTCTGTCCCTCCTGAACTGGGAAGCCCAGAACTGGATGCAATACTCAAGGTGAGATCTCACTAGGGCCGAGTAGAAGAGGAGGAGAACCTCTGGGAAATTATTTAATAAAGCACCATGCAATTGCTATTGCAGTGCAACTTTCAGCACATTTTGCAGTTGTAGACATGCAGGTAAAAAGGGCTGAAAGTAAGTGCAAAGAGAAATGTGCTAGTTCCCGAGATGTGAATAGCCCAGCAGCAGCGTGCCAGCCATGTCCAGACTGGCTGCAGTACTCATGAAACAGGGGACAAACTGAAACATGGAGCAATTAAAAGAACAGTCCTGGGTAGTTTCCTGAGTAGAGGAGAGAACTTTACTGGTTTTCTATAGATTTGTGCCCTGCAACTGCCTGTTTCTGATAAAAGCTTTTCTCAGCAGCAGAGCTTTTATATTTGGTCTTCTGTGCTCACTGTCTTATAAGAAAGGTGGCCAAAACTGGGGTCTCATAACTCTGTCTTTTACACATTTCCACTACGCTTGCAAACCTTTGTGCCTCTTGCTTTTGTGCCCCATCAGATCTGTTTGAAATGAGTCAAAAAACCCCAAAATCATATGAAGAGTGAAGGAGAGCATGAATTTGTGAATACATGAACTCTTACTCTTCAGGAAAGGAGACTAAAAAGATGCACCTCCTTTTTGCCATGCATGTCTCAGGCACAAAGTGATAGCACTGAAGGAAAATTTGCCTATCTCACCCTCACTGGTGCTGCAATCTCCCATAGTCTCTCTGACTGACACGAGGGTGCCAGGGCAAAGTATACAGAATCTATGCTGTGATGGATGCCAGTATATGTTTTGGATGTTGCCACTACCTTTAGTTGTATTAAGGAGAGTTAAATCTCTGCTGTGCTGCAGGGAGATAATGCTGTTTGGCTATCAGCTCTAATAGAAGACCATAGCTCATTAGAAATCCATGTTTTCACAGCCCAGAACAAAACCACATTCACTCTTCCTTGTATGTGCTTACAGGCTTCTCTGTAGCACTTCTCTGTGTAGGGAAAACTCACAAATACCTATATCTAAAGATCAATCTTCTTGGGAGTGGCTCCAAGCTGAAGAAAAAGTGTTTGTATTTTCTCCAGCCTTTTCTAAACTGCTTGTGTCAGTGTTTAAAACACAGGAAAGCTGGCAAAATTCAACTACTCTAGGAACTAAGAGGGGAAACACATTGTTTTGTCCAAATGAGAGGTACTGAAATATTTTGTTCATTTTTCCTTGAGAATTGATATGTGGCAGTGATTGGGATATGGGCGATGGGAGCGTGAGGAGCCTGGACCCTGCCATCATCTGGCCTTGTCCCGAGCAAGTTGCTTCGCATGTCTGGTTGTCTTCCTAGAGGGGATGCTGTGGGACATGTGGGAGAAGTGAGACACTAAAATGGTAGGAAGTTCATCACAGGGAGGCTGAGACGAGCCCAGGAATCTCAAGTCTTTCTTACCTGTGAAGCTCAAGTTTCCACTTCCAAAAAGGGAATGACTTCTGCAATGCAATGTGCTATTAACCCGGAATACCCTGAACACAGGATAAGACAGAACTGGCCATTGTGTAGACATAAGTCACCAAGGGTGGGATTCACCTGGTCATTTGTGGTTGCGTGACGCTGGCTGGACACCAGGAGCCCACCAAAGGCACTCTATCACTCCTTTTCAGCTGGACAAGGGAGAGAAAATATAATGAAAGGCTTGTGGGTCAAGATAATGATGGGGAGAGATCACTCACCAGTTACCATCATGGGCAAAAGAGACTGACCTTCAGGAAAGTTAACTTATTGCCAATCAAATCAGAATAGTATAAAGAGAAATAAGAAGTAAGTCTTAAAACACCTTTCCCCCACACCTCTCTTCTTCTGAGGCTTTGCTCTCAATTTTCTCTACTTCCTTCCCTTCAGCAGTGCAGGGGAATGGGGGTTGCAGTCAGTTTATCACATGTTGTCTGTGCCACTCCTTCCTCCTCAGGGAGAAGACTCCTCACACTCTTTCCCTGCTCCAGCATGGGGTCCCTCCCACAGGCTTCACAAACTGCTCTAGCATGGGTTCCTTCCACAGGTTGTAGTCCTCCAGGAACAGACTGCTCCAGATTGGGTTCCCCACAGCATCACAGGTCCTGGCAGCAAACCTGTGCCAGCATGGGCTTCCCACAGGGACACAACCTCCTTTGGGCATCCATCTGCTTCAATGTGGGGTTCTCCATGGGCTGCAGGTGGATATTTGCTCCACCGTTAACCCCCATGGTCTGCAGAGGAATCTCCGCTCTGGTGCCTCCAGCACCTCCTCCCCCTCCTTCTTCACTGACCTTGGTGAATGCAGAGTTGTTCCTCTCACATATTCTCACTCCCCTCTTTGGCTGCAGTTACACACAGGTTTTCTTTCCCCACCTTCTTAGATACGTTATCACAGGGACACTACTACTATCACTGATGGGCTTGGCCTTGGCCAGCGATGAGTCCATCTTGAAGCTAGCTGGCATGGGCTCCATCGAACATCAGGGAAGCTTCTAGAAGATTCTCACAGAAGCCATCCCTGTAGCCCTCCCCACTACCAAAGCCTTGCCATGCAAACCCAATACAGCATTGTAGATAACTAGGTATGCAGACGTGGGCTTGTTTTGCTGGACTTATTTTACACAGAGGGTATATCCCCTCTGTATAAGGGTCTGAAAGTAGGCATTTAGGTGGTTTAATCTGTTATTGAATTATTCACTATAGATAAGTCTGGGTGTCTAAAATAGTTGTCCAGTGACACCTGAGATGACCTGAAGAGCCCAAGACGTCTTGGCAGATGTGACACAGGGTGTAAGAGAGATCATATCTGAAATGACTGGAGGCACCTATAGTGAGGTGACAGAGATTTGCAATTAGGTGGGGAGAATCCCATTCTTGATTTCCATAGCATGCACAGATATTTGTGTTTGGTTTTTTTACTGATTGGTTTGGGAAGATAGGCCTTTCTACTCAGATCCTGTTGAGTGGACATTCTCAAGGGTTCTATGTAGAAATTTTCTTCCTGGGGTCAAAATGCACAGAGTCCCTCAGAGAAGCAGCTTCTTCTCACTTCAGTTCCCAAGGCAATAGGCAAGAAAAGTGAAGAGCTTTGCAAATCGCTGTAGAAGAGCTTCATGCCATGGCTGAAAATTATCCTGACCTTTGAGCAATGGTGCAATGGGGGGGTCTCCATGCAATGTCATTAGGCAATCAAATCTGTAATAGTTCAATGTTTTTATTAGCAAAAAATGCTACTGTCTGCTTCATTAAACCCTTATCATTCACGTACTATGTGGTGCTGCTTTGGTATTCATGATGAAAAGATGTGTAATGCCTCATGTCCCTTCCTACTACCCAAGAGGAGCATGCAGGAATGAAGCTTTGCTTCCAGATCAGGCAATGCTTCTCATTTTGCTCACCTACACCGCAGGCCATCATTTCTGAGCGGTCACAGTCAAAGAGCTGCCCTGCTGTGCACAGAGAAGTAGGGGAAAATAGTCCTGTTACTGGCTAAAAAGTATTCCCTCCCTCCCATTTAGTAAAGCAGAGTGTGCTTTCCTGAACAACAGCTGAAGAAAAGACTGACAGGATTAGAAGAAGTTTATATCTTTTCCCCATATGGCTGTTGGTTATGTAGATTTGGGAGACATGAATCTCTGCAGGGGACAAGAGTCGGAGGCAGGGCTGCATAGTGGTGGCAGGGACTCCTGGGTCAGAGGTTTTTTTTTGCAGCTGGGACCAGTGGCTGTACTGGGAATGAAGGGCATTCTCCTCCAGCTGCTGTGAAATGGGCACATTTTCTACTCAACTGCACTTGTGCACCTTCCTTTGGCTCAATGCATGAAGAACTTGTTCCTTCCCTATGTGTCATCTCCGTGCCAGTCCAGGCATGGGTTTGCATGAGACCTAGTGTAAACCAACTTTTAATGTTCATCCTCTGGAATTACTGATATAAAATTTAATGTGATATTTTTACCTTCAGCCCTTGCAGTTATTGGAGCACAGGTTAAAAGCTGCATTTATTGCAGGCATTTATTTTTATTAAGAATGAATCTTTGCAGTCCATCAAAAATACTCAGCTTGGGAGGAAATGCACTGTAGCTCCCTCTGCTATCAGCCATAGTTGCCAGCACAGTAAGCTGTGTTGCTAACCATATGGCATATACACCAACGCATGATGCAGGGCAAGCACAGCCTGTTAGAAACGTCCTACAGGTCACCAGTGTTGGTCTAGGACATGCTTTTCTCTCTACACCTGGCCGTCCATGAAGGCAGACTGCTGTGCACAGTGTGCTCCTCGGGATCATCTGAAGTCATCACAGAACTTCTGCTGCCCAGAGGGGAAAAGACTTAACCCCTCCTGCAGCACTGACCCAGGAGTCAAGGTGGGGAGTGGTGTTTCCCTGCTGCCTCATCTCTGGGATCTGATGGGGCAATGGGGAAGGCAGGGTTGGAAATTAGATTTCCAGATGACAATGTTTGAGAGACAAGTAAGAAAAAATTACCCTGTGTCTAGCCCTGCATTTAGTGATGAGAAGCCAGAAATGTAAAGCAATTTCCTCCTGTTATTTTTAAACTAAGAATAGGAGAGTGGCAGACCCAGGTCAGACTGAAACGGCACCATCCTTGGCTGTCAAAAGCTAGTGCCTTAGGAAAAGTACAAGGACAGGGCAAATGTATACTGATTTCCATCCCAAAATACTCTCCTGGGTTATTTGTACTACAGTGATTCCTGAACTGAGGCAGTGCCTTTCTTAGTAGCCTGTAATTTGCTTCCTTGTATTTGCCCTTAAACTGCATCAAGTTTTCAAACCTGCCCTGAAGCCACCAAGCTTTCTGGCTTCTGAGCCATGGGTCAAACCCAGGCTGTGGCAGCAGCCAGAGCAACCCCAGGACAGTCCTTCCAGAGTAACACCCTGACTTTGTCAGGGTTCAGTTGGACAAGCCCTTGTGTTCCTCTGATATCTCTGGCCAGCCCACAGATACTGTGTGTTTTTTCCAGCCATCCCAAGCTGGTCATGCTGTTGGGGGTGACACTGCCAGACAGAGGCACTTTTTCCTTGCCTGCTGTTTCCTTGCTGCTGGGGAGCACACTTGACTTACAGGGTCTGCAGCAGCGTAACACAGTAAATGCCACCAAAGGCACTCTCCATTTTCCTTAGTGTACAAGAAAGGAGAATCAAGTCACGGTTGGGCTTGTAAGTAAGGGTAATAACAACAGCTTGTGTATTGCTGTTGATTTCTTGTCTTTGCTGTATCAATTCAAACATGTGACACTGAGATAATTTTGTGCACGGTCCAAATGGGTCTTGTGCGTTGGCACACGTGGCAAGGAGTTTTAAGAGGTTTTGTCAAAACACAATGTCAAAAGTGTTAAAAGCAGAGAGAGAGGACAATAAAATCGTGATGGCTTATTAATGTGTTTCCTGACGACCATGTTTTTAATACTTCACCAGCAGAAAAAGAAAGAAACATTTTGGCCAAAGAAGTCCTCTAGAGAAGCAGCTCTTTTACTTCAGGAGCTGTTAATTCTTAGAGTTTCTGGGGTGCCAACAGCTACCTTTACCATCAAAGGAGAATATAATAAAGGCACTGCAGTGAGGTGTTCAATGCAGGTCCATATCTTCTGTGTCACAGACTCATGACCACCAGTGGCCCTCTGCTCTTCCCCAGACAGGGAATAAACTTGTGCTAGGCTTGTCTTCCTTGGCCTCTGCCAAGCTCCTCTGTGGAATTTTGTTTTGCCAGGCTTTGTTGAAAGCAGACCAAAGTGCAAAGACTGAAGCACTGGTCTTTCATATGGGGGTTTTGTGCCAAATCCAGTGTAATTCTTGCATTTCCCTTCCCTGCCAAACTCCCTGCCTGCAGCCAACCTGTAAATTAATGTCTTGGGGATGATTTGTTTTGGGAGGTGGCAGAGACACTAAGGGTGTCCCTCAGAAAGCACTATGGGGAGGTAAATACACACTGCCAAAGACAAAAGGAAAGCAGCGATGCACAGGATAGACAGAGTCCTTCCATTTGACTCCTGCTGTGGCAAACCTGATGCTTTTAACCCTGGAAGTATACTCTCTCTGCTGTCGCATGATACTTCTATTTAGTATAAATCAGAGCCCCATGGCAGGCTTTGAGGTGGTTCCCAAGCTGTCTGACCATGCCTGGAGAGTGCAACAACAACAGCCCTAGACAACATGGTAAATTAGGCACTGCAAGTTTGCTCTGATGTGATGTTAGACATGCAGTGTTTGCATGAGAGTTTTTGACAGACGATGTTGAAGACTGGGAATTTTGTAGTCAATCTTTAAGTCTTGTCATATGTAATGGAACTGTCTGAACTGAGCAGATACCACTAGTGTTATTAAATGCCCTCAGTTTTTAATATATTACAAAAAAATGCATTTACTGGATGGTAAGGCTAGGAGCTCTCTATTTTTCTTATCCTACAGCTGACTGTGTAAACTACTGACTGGATAAGACCAGAGAAGTGAGCTGCTTGTTAATGAGTCATGCTTATGAAGTCTTAGCTAGGCAAAACATATTTGTCTTTGAAGTAGAGAAGCCCCTGGCTGCAGACTCTTGTCACCACTATCACGTGTTACCCTTCCCACTATGTGGGTGAACAACCCTGATTTCATTCCCAGCTGTGTCAGCTCTGATAAGTCAAATCACACTTGGGTCTGAAATTGTGAGATTTGAAGTGTAGTGAGAAATGTGTACATGTCATAGTTTGTAGCTTTTGTAAAATATTGCATTTGTTTGTAGCAATAAACAAACCTTCACTTCCTTTATGGTTTTTGAGCTTAGAGGATGCTCTTGGACCACATCTTTAGGCTTTCTCTGTAGCTGAGAGGGCTATGAGTCTGCTCTGTAAAAAGGGAGAGCAGGGAGTCTGCCGTTATCACTGGCCTGAGGGAGCATGAAATTGAAAACATCAGCCGTTGCAAAGCTTATCATAAAATCATGAGAATTGCTTAGACCCTTATGTCTAGCAATGTATGCAGGCAGGACTGGGACTAGTATTCTGCCTGTGTGCAGGAAAGCGGATGCCTGGACAAACCAACATCTGAAAATGTTGGTTTTTTTTTTTATTGACCTTTGTTAGCACGTGACCCTTGCCAGAAGCTGAAAAGAATGCTGTATATTCCCTTGGTACTCTGTATACAGTTGTATATTTATATTCTTTATTAAAACCTGGACAGAGGAAAATGGACCAGATTCCACTCCATTACCCCTGCTCAACTTCATCAGCTGCATGGAGTTGTGGTGAAATAACAGCTTTTGATGGAGTACATCCAAAAGTCCACTACTAACATGTGTGGTAACAGATGCTGTAAAATTGCAGAGAGTAGATGTTTGGCAATTCTCCTCTAACATGGCTGCATTGTGCCGGCAGCCTCATGGTCCAGTTCAGACTCCCTGCTCGGGAGTGCTGTGTATGAAGCAGAGGGAAGTTCACTGTGCTATTGGTAATGTTTCTGAGGTGAGGGAGGATTTGGAGAACCACAGAATTCAGGAAAAAAATCAAGCTGGAGGGGACTTTGGGACATCATCTACTCCAAACCCCCTCTGAAAGCAGGCACCCATCAGTCAGATGGGTGCAAACTCGCACCTTCATCATGCTTACCTGCAGGATGCAGGGTTAAGGTGGCTGTTGTGGTATTCACCTATTAGACACCTGCAACTGAGACCTTGCCGCATGACCCAGCTCCCTGTACTGTATTCATGGTCAGCAGACTCTGACAAGGGTTTTGTCCCACTCTGGAGAAGCTGAGCCAACTGTGGTCAGGTGAATCACACCTGAGAGTGCACATCTGTGATGTATTTCTTGCTGCTTTATGATCGATGGTAACAGGCAAAATGACAGCATGAGAAAATGGCCTTTGGGTGAAAAAACAAAAATGAAAAATAATTAAAAAGCTCTTTAATTTTATTTTTTTCCCCTCTGCCTTCTGGTTGATTGATAACCCCAGGGCAGATGAGCCACCTGCCGTGCCTGCCCACCAGCCTGGCCGCTGAGGAGATGCCGTCCCCCAGAATGGTGGGGAGGAAGCGAGGACGGCCCCCGCTCCAGCCTGCGTCCGTCAAAATGGCTGTTCACAACCTCTACTCGGCACCAACCGGTGCTTTGCCGGTCGTGAAGATCCCAAAGAAGAGGGGTAGAAAACCTGGGCACAAGGTAGGTACCTGATTTTCATACTCCTTCTCCACCTCCTTCTGGTTTTAATACATCTTTTCATAGAATTTCATGTGACATGCAGGAACGGAGGCAGTTATAGAATCATAGAATTCTTTCATTTAGAAAAGACTTTTAAGATCACGGAGTCCAACCATTAACCAAACTCTGCCAAGCCCACCACTAAACCATGTTCCTAAGCACCTCATCTACATGGCTTTTAAATACCTCCAGGGTTTGCAACTTCACCACCTCCCTGGGCAGACTTTTCCAGTCCTTGACAACCCTTTCTATGAAGAATTTTTTCCTCATGTCCAACCTAAATCTCCCCTAACTTGAGGCTGTTAAGTTGTGCAAGCATGTGGCAGAGCAATGCAAAAAAAAGTAGTCGATTTCTCTTCTGCCTGAGCTGGTGAAAAATAGAGGGAATCTATTTTTTTAAAGTTTACAGTTATTTTAATTTGTGCTGTTTGAAAATGACTTGTCTCCCACAGTGTTGACTGAAATGGCTGCACAGCTTCTGGGAAGTGTTTCTCTCTCATTTGTCACTTTCTTCTTCTCTCTCACTAACAGTGATTAGAAACAAAATGAAACAAAATGAAAGGAAAAGGAATACCACGGAGTGGGAATAAAGCTAATTTCCGAAGGAGAAAAAAAAAAAAAAAAAGGCCATTTTAGAAAAGTAATGAGATCTCACTTACTGAGGGAAAGGCAGTTTTGGTTATTTTTCTACTCACTTTGGGGGAAAATCATGCGGAGCTCTCAATGCGACCCTGGTTGGGAGGCAAGGCGAAAAAAAGAAAGAAAGAAAGAAAGAAAGAAAGAAAGAA
>JAAGNO010019690.1:0-48644 GCA_033439905.1 Ceryle rudis | reverse complement strand
GAAAGAAAGAAAGAAAGAAAGAAAGAAAGAAAGAAAGAAAGAAAGAAAGAAAGAAAGAAAGAAAGAGAGAAAGAAAGCAAGCCTGAGTGTCTTAGGCCCTTCACATGCTGCTGGTGGGCTGGTGTCTCCTACCATACTCCCCACAGTGGGCTCAGCACCAGCAGTAGCAGGGCCACCACTGTGCCTCAGACCAGGTAAAAATGGGAGCATGATGCTGAAGAGAGGGGAATTTATTCTGGGGAATGAAAATCAGCTACATTGTAGTGAGGGGTCCGTTGTCAGTGGATTGCTCCTTTATTCTTTCCATCTCTCTCTGCAGCCAGCGAGTGGCACCGCACATTTGCTGTGCCTGTTCCTTTTTTTTTAATGGGAACGGGTACGGACGTGCGGTCTGCTGCACAAGGAGAGCAAATTGCTGACTATTGGAAAATACTGGCTGCTTAAATTCCTGATGTCAAAACAGAAAAGAGAGTAACACAAGAGGTGCAAGTGCAGGGGCTGCCCCAGTCTTCCCTGGAGAAGATCTCAGCCATGGGTGTTGCCGGCTCTTCCCTGGGTCTCTCCCAGTATATGGGGGCATAAAGGCTGCTGGCCAAGCTCCAGACACAGGGACCAAATGTCTCAGCTCCTTGGGTTTGTACTTTATCTAGAGAAGGCTACCTTTATCATTGCCCTTCCCATCTTTTAACCTCCTGACAGACCTTCTTCCTCCTCCCATCCTCCAACCTTCATCATCCCTCCAATCTCTTTTCCAGGCAAGCCCTTCTCACCACCCCTCTGCATCCCATTTCCACAATCCCTTACTCTTCTTCATCCCCCCTGTACAACACCTACTGCAGTAGACATCAATACCTCAGACCTTAATGCCTTCTCATTTTCTGCCTTCTCCTATGTCTCTCCACCCTCTTCCTACTTCATCCATACCTCTCTGCCATGGAGGCACACTTTTAAGTGTTTTTCAGTGTGTGCTGAAAATAGATCTTACATGTCTAAGAAACAGTTCCAGCTGCAAGTTTCCCATTTCTTCTGAAAAGCCTTAACTCTGGAAACATGAAACAACAGTAGTGGCCAAGTAGAGCCAACCTGACAGCAGGATCAGGTGTTCCTCTTGAGGATACTGCAGAATTTTATAGTTGTAGTCCAAAATAGAGCTATATGTTCAAGCTAAGACTGGGGCAAATACTCTACTGTTTTATAAAATGTGGGCTATGGGAATACTTACTATTTTTCACTTCAGTATTAGGTTAAAAATCTGGGACAGAAACATTGTTTTACTTGAGGTACTTGTTATTACAAGCTTATTATTTATATATTTATTTTACTTATTTCAAGTCATAATTTAAATTATTATCAATAAATCTGGGTAACTTGTAGGCTCTTCAGTTCAAAACCATCCAAATCTGGGATAATAATATTTTTGAGATTTGGTGAAATTGAGTCCCTGATAGGATTAAGCAATCTGCTGGGTACCACAATGACCACCTCGTATGCAGAGTTTTGGCAGACCCTATCCCTTCTTCTCCTGCTTGTCCTGCTGACCTCTGTTTCTTACACCCACCTTTACATTTGATTTGAAATTTGAAAAACATAATGCTGGGGAGTACATTCTGTTCCACCCCAAATGAACCCCTCCACCTGTGAAAAAGCCTTTCACCAACCACCACATATTTGTAAGCAGGAGAAGTGAAAAGGGAAGCTTAAATTTGCTGAACATTGTGCTTTGGATCTAGGTGGCCAAGCACTTGATTGCTGTTGCCCTCTCTTCTTCTGAAGGAAAGCTTTTCTCCCGGCTGGGTACCACACACACCTCCTCCCCATCCCCCGGGATTTAGCGAGCAGTCAACAGCATCCCTCTGTCAGCAGTGAATCTGGGATGCTGTTATTCCTTGGTGAGTGATGGCGAGTAAAAAAGCATCCTTTTAGAACCAATGGCTTAAGTTTCTGCAGTTGATGCTCCTGAGCTGTAGCATCCGTGGCATCTGGCCTGGCGCTGTTTATTTGCGCTATAGGATTCAAACACCAAAGCAGCATTTTCTGTGAGGCGCCTTTGTACACTGTGTGCTCAGCTGAAGTGAACCCCTCTCCATCAAAAGCACTTCCCCAGTGCGAGTCAAAGATTATTTTTTTTGATGAGGAACTCTAGCTTGATTTAATTAGCTTGCTAATTGTATGACTTTCAGGTACCATGAGACTTAAACACATTTTAAAAAATTATTCCCTGCCCAAATGGCAGACAACCAAATTCTTTATAGCAACCAGATAGCTGAATTATTACAGAACAGATGGAAAAATACTTCTGAATTTTTAGCAAACTAGGAATTTACAGCCTAGCTTTAAATTTATTTTGACCGAGATATGAATAACAGACATTTTTAATCACATGCTCTTTAAAGCCACATGACCCTTTGCCTGTTTTCATTGATATTAAAGCAAATTTCTATGTCTTCTAAAAATGACATTCATCATGTTTCACCACCACGCAAAGTCCTTTTCCTCGCTATCCTGGGGTTTTTTTCACATCTTTGGCTATAAAATTTCATTAGCTGTTTTTCAAAAAAACCTGTTTTGTACATGATGCAGATCTATTTGCCATGAAATGCTACATTCTCCCTAAATACAATACTCTTTCTGACTGTCTAAATCTCTAGGAAAAACTCTATTCTGGAAGCCACGGGGGTAGGTGAGTAGAGAGATGGGTTTTATTTCTCTTGATGTAAGTAAGAGCAGCCCCAAAAAGCTGCCCGAAGGAAGGCTTTGTTAGCAATGCAGGGGATACGTGGTTTTAGAGGACATCTGAGCCTCATGTGTGCAACAAAGACCACCACATCCCTGCCCGAGGGCAATAACGTGGTGAATCCATCTAGGCAGCTTGAGGGCAGTTTTTCCCCCTGTGTTACTACTGAAGTAGTTCTCACCTGAGGAGGTGGTCCCAGCCCAGGTCAAGCAGTTGGCCAGGACCGTGCAAGCTCCTGCCAGGGGGGGTGGGCAGTGATAGTCACCCTGTGCAGGATGGTGTGTGGAGTGACAATTTCCATTACAGGGCACACGTTCCCCTGCTGCCCTAGAATTCACTGCTAATGATGGCAAGTAAGCAGTCAGGATTTGGACACACTGAGATGGAGATTGCACAGACAACCTTAAAGTACCCTTGATTATTCTCCTGTCCTGTGATACAGCCTAGGATTTCAAGGTGGCAGGTGCTCCTCTTAAGGTTACTTGCCTCATTCAGTGCAAAACACTTAGGGGACATAGGAGGCTGTGTGCAGACTTTCCTGCATCATTTGCTGTGTGGAATAAAGGTATTGCATGACACAAGAAGAAAGGGTGGGAAAGACCTTGGTCTGTGTTTTGCCTTTTCCAGGACAGCATTGATGCCTCTCTTTCCTGGTGACTGAGCTGAGTCCTGGCCAGCCTCTTGCTGAGCCTCCTCACCCAAATGCACAGAGAACACAAGGTATAGCCAAGGACCCCTAAACAAGGACTTGGAAGCTCTGTATTTCGCTGGTGCAGGTTTAATGGCATCTTCCTACCCAGCCTATGGAAGCTCTCATGGCAGGACCAGGCTCACCCAGGGATTAGCCTTGATGCACATCTGTGTACACATCTGCAGGGGCAGGAGGTGGTTTTCTTTCCAGCAGCAAAAGCTCTTGGGTCCAGGAGGTCCCTCTGCCCTCCTGGCTGGAAGGACACAGGCCTAAGGAGAGGGGGCAGACCCCAGCCTTTTCTAGTAAATGTTTTGTCAGGACAAGGGAAAACTGGTACAGGAGAACTAGGAGCCATTAAGAAGAGGACCTATGATCTAAATGGTGTAAGAAAGGTACAGGGAAAGTTTGCATTGTGGTTCATCTTGTTTCTTTGTTGTATATTTTATTATACAAGCTGGCAGAGAACTTGTTCAGAAGAAAAAAAAAAAATATCTGGGAAATACTCTTCCCCCTCTTTCATCTTCCGTGATGCAAGGTGACAGAAATACCAACTAGATGAATCTTGACTTCTCTGAAGCTGTGTGCAGATTATAACAGAAACTCCAGGACTCGACAAGGTCCTCCCTGTCCAAAGCCATTGCATATCAGACAAGCATCAAGACCACAAAAGCCCATGCTCTTGCTGCATCTAGTGCACCATGGCTTTGGTAAAGTAGACACACTTATTTCCTACCTTAAATCCCCGATCAGCTTTCTTTGGTCTCTTTTCCATGGTAGAAGGTCTGTAAAAGTGTGGGGAAGTTGCTGTACATTTTGTTTTAAAGCAGGTCCTGCCTTTTATATCTCATGCTGTGCATATTAGAACTTAGGACATTTGCTATTCAAAAGCTATTCAAATGCCTTAATGTGAGGATTTCCCAAAGTGCCCTGACAGATTTCCTCTGTCTCCTTTCCTCTCTCTTTCTCTTCACCGCTTTTTTTTTTCACTTCTGTGCATATGTGCTCTCTACTGCCAAACTCTCAGTCAGTCAGCTGGTTGATTAGGTTGCCTTTTTTATAGAGAAGAATCAGTGCAAGAAAAGATATCTTTAAATGAAATACTTTGATATTTACACTTAATGATATTCAGGGACTGCTCAGGGTTTCAATGTCCAGGAGACATTTAAGCCGTGTTTGCTAGTGTACCGTCTCTTGTAATCAGGCATTGGTTTATTTTGATCTAATGAAGGCACATTGTCTTCTACCCCTAATAAAATGGCATTTATCTGTATCCAGAGGCTGCAGAGCACACACTGTTGCAGCTAAGTTTACAGTAAACTGTTTGATAAAAGAGCAAACTGCCAAGAAGGGGCTTCCAAGCTAGAGAGTTTATACAAGTCCTGCCCTCTGTTTATTTGCTCTTGAACATAAGCCTGCCTGATCCTCCAGGAGACATAAGAAAGGCAGAGAAAGAGGTCACTGTCCCACCTCCCCTGGGCTGATGGTGCTGTTTGGGCAGTGTACACTCTGTGCATGAGGCTCAAGGGCTGGAGAGGGGACTTGTGCACTTGTGCTTGGGGCTACAGGGCTGTGAGCCACTAAGGGCATTAAGGAGCCAACATGCAAGTGAAACAGAAGTGACTAGCTGTGCTGGTTCCAAAATAGTATCTATATAGGAGTGTATGTGTGAGTGTATATATGTATTTTCACATATATGTAAATATATATATGTGTATTTATGTATATCTCTAAGTAAATGTATATATTTTATATCTATGTATATCCTACGTGCAAACACACACATATATTTATTATATGTGCAATCAAATGCAAGCCTGGAAGCTTAGCACAGGGGCTACCCAAAGTTTCACAGTGCTGGTCCGCTTCATTATAGAAAAGTGAGTCATTCACATGTTGGTACAGAAAATAACAAATCATGCTGCTTCTCACCTTCTCAGCTGGGATAAACCCGGAACTGGAAGGGGACCTTGAGTTTTGAAATACTGTTTTCCTCCCATATATTTTAATTGCTTGGAAAACAAGCTGACAGCACTTTGCTGATGATCTTTCCTGATCCCAATCTGAAGGCAAGACAACCCAACAAAACAGGACAAAATAGGCAGGTGAGGGCTGGCACAGGGGCCAGCTGAGTCTCTAATACTCTATGACTGCCATATAGCAGGAGGTCAAATCCATAGTTTGTCGAAGATTCACTTATTGAACATTTTCTCCCTTGTTCAAGCTAAATCCAAAAGGGAGGGGAGGTGGTGGCACCATGTGGAGGTGGTGCCTGGCACCTCTGAGACAGGTGGGATACAGCCTCTGCCCTGGGGCACAGAGCAGTGCCTTGCAGGGGATGGTGCCTGGATGAGGAGTCAGTTTTTATTTCCATCCAGGCTTATCATGCCCATCTTTCCACAGAAGCTGCACTGAGGGAAACTCTAGGCTGTGTAAAGAAGCAAATTCAGGAAGGGCTTGGTGGAGGTCTAGCAGGCAAAAATTACACCCATCTCAGCAAAGATGGCCTTTTTGTTTGTTTTGAGGGGCCAGACCCCAGTACAGGCCACTGTGCTACTGAAAGCAACAGAAACCCTGAATTCTCTCTCGGTAAAGCCCTTGCTGGGATTAGCAAGTAACTGGGGAATGATCTGAACTCCCAAAGATGTAACAATTAAAAACTCACTTGGATGGCACTAAGTCCAACAGCCTTCCCTCTCCTTTCGCCAGCTTTCTGTTTTTACTGTTACACTGAAACGGTGACTGTTATTTTAGACAGTTGTAATCATAATCATGGAAAACATGAATCTTTATCCAAATTCACTTCTACTCTCCACCAGGACTTGCTCAAAGGTTGGTTTGTAGGTAGTGGTCCAGATTCATTTCTACCAAAAAAATACTTTGTACAGCATTTCCAACTTGAGTGTAAACTCTGAGAGAAGCAATACTCTACAGGGCTAAAAATTCTTTTTCATTCTTACACTTGTCATTTAAAGCACGTTACCTTTGGCCACTGAAAACCACCACCATAAAAATCACCTTCCAGAAGAACAACTTGGTGCAGTATATGTAGAAATATGAACGATCCAGCAGTGTGCTTGGCTGCCTGCTTTCACCCCCGCTTCCCTTTGTAGTGAAAGGAACACCAAGAATGGTACCTTCAAGCCACATCCATCATGTCAACCCTTTATAATTATGGTGACTTAATCATTACTTGACTGGTGAGATGTTGCCAGGTACCAGCAGTGTAAAGATGTAGTGATATTACACTGTAAATTCCCATCACGTTTCACCTCTCCAAGCCAGGCTGCAGGTCATGAAGATTACTGGGTGCAACAGTGCAGCAGTTTGTATTCACTACCTAGCAATAACACACTGTGGACCACTCTCTGAGCTTATTTACATGAGTGTCAGCCCAAAGTAGCCTCTTGGTGCCACCGGATTTACACAAGATTTACAGTTCCATAATCAAAAGAAGAATTTGGTCCTAAATTATTATGTAGTTAAAGATTCCGTGTTTCTGAGTTGTGGGGAATTGTTTACACCCACATGAAATGGGTCGTAAAATGCCATTGCGCTGATTTGCTAGAGTGTTAGACCCAATTTGCTAAGGTGTAAATAACTACCCAGTGGGCGGTATAATATTTGCATCCTGGAACTTAAGGTGTTGCTGCCTGCTGCAAATCAGTCAGGCTTCAGGATCCAGTATGCTCCTGGGAGCAGAATGGATGTTCCTGGCCTGGAGAAAGTGATGCAATAGCAGATCGCTGATGAGTAGGAGTTCACAGGGTGTGACATACATGGAAAAAATTGGAGTACCTTGTATGTACTTTCATTACCCAACCCATTATTTTTTGCAGCTGAAGTCTCGTGTCCTGATGACTCCTTTAGCAATCTCTCCGCCGAGAAGCACACCAGAGCCGGATATTAGTTCAATCCCCCAGGATGCAGCTACGATACCCAACTCGGCCACCCCAGAGGCCCTCACAGGTACCCAGCTTCACGCGGTCCTTGGCCAAGGGGTGAGCAGGAACCATGTGCTGACAGCCAGATGTTGTGCTCTCCAGAACAGATGGAGCTCATGAAGGTGGGGTGTTTGTGGATTAGGCTGGAGACCTGTGACAAATAACAGAGATGTCCTGCAAGACTATGTTTTGACTGCCATGTGTCAAATTTAGTGGAGATTCCTCTTGAAATGCAGACATCAACATCACCCGAATGCCACCATTTTATACTGAATGCTCACCCCATCAAATGTGTTGCAATGACCAGACTAAACCCCAGTGTGAACATGAAGCATCTGTTACAGCTGTGGGTAGAAGAAGGATAGAGAAGCCATGGTCTGACTCTAGACAGGGTTACCAGCACATAAACCCCAATGTCTTATCACAGCAGCAGACCCAGTCATTTCTGACTGTAGTCAGGGAAAATGCTGTCTTATTCTTTTTCTGTTTATATTACCAGGAGTAACATAGGTCAATGCTTTTAAACTGATGTAAACGAGAAGAAAATCAACAAGACAGTTGATTTACCCTGAGATTTCAGCAGAGAAATGGATTAGATAACATTAGAATCTAAACACAACACATAAATCCCATTATTTCTTAGCTGGGATGCACAGAGGAGAAGTTTTCCATCTGCTCTGGTAGCAGAATGATACTAAATGTAGTGATGATGACAATAATAATATATTTTATTCTCATTTATCCCTTCACATGAGAAGATTGCAAAGTGCTTGGCAAACATCAGCAGAGTGGCATTTCATATCACCACCCTGAGAGGTGTGCCTGGTGCTGCTTTAGGAGTGGGACAGCGAGGCACAGTCATTTTGGACTCTGCAGATGCAGCACCTGGCACCTCCATGGGCCAGTTCCCATGCCATTGGCACCTTTCCTCCCAGCACCTTCCTAATGGTGCGTGTAGGCTCCCACCAGAACAGAGTTTGCAGGAGGTGGAGGGTAGGCTCAAGCCAACTTTTACCTCCTTATCTGCACTGAAATCACCATAAGGGCCCCTACTCCCCAGCCGCAGATGAAACATGCTGCCTGCAGGCTGGAAGTCCCTCACACAGCTAAGCCCTGGACAAAACTGGTGTCTTCTTGTGGCAGAAGCCACATCTTGCAAATTCAGGAAGGTTTGGCAAGGTGGCATGCCAGGAAAGCTGCACCCTGACAGCCCCCTGCAATTCATGCATACTGCTGCTGCTGCCTTTCAGTATGTTACCCTTTTGTTTGCTTGGCACTCAGAAGGTGTAAAGTGCTATGTAATGATAAGTATGATTGCTATTATCTTCCTGTTTACCCAGGATATACTGCTGGAGCCCCTTCTGCTGTTCAGTGAGAGATGGAGTAGCAGAGTGCACTGTGACAGTCGCACTAGATTTTCATTACGGTGATGCAAACTGTAAATTATTTCCAACTTTACACAGCTGTCATCATGTCCTCCACTCCGCTTGATGGGTTTTTTTGTCACATATCTGATTTCTGTCAGAGGATAATGTTATATTGTCTGAGAGATGACAGCTCGAGCACACTCAGCCAGCTATTATAATATGTCTCACTTTAGCCTGACTTAAGGCTGTGTCTTAGTCGCCCTTAGTTACCACAGTGATATCTCTGCTTCCTCCAAGATGCAGTTAGTCTCAGCCAAGCTTAAAATAAGTTCATGCTAGCAAGAGGAGAGCACTAATTTTTTTTGGCTCTTGCTGGCAGGTCTGATTGCATGTAGAAAACCTGCCTTTGCAGGCAATGGCATGTGAGAGGAGGCACGCAGGGCTTGGCTGCAGAGAGGCTGGGGCACCCCACGCAGACCCTTGTGTGGCACAGTCATGTGGCTGTGGTCCCAAATAGGGATTCATCACTGCATGCGATGGACTGTTTCCCCTGACATGATGCAGTTTGCAGGTTCTGGGTTGGACATGGATGGTTAGGAAGCTCCTGAAGACCAGAGTCTCAGTCATCGCACAGTGCAGCTCACTGCAGCACAGCTCTCCAGAGATAACAGCTGCATGAAGGTCAGCAAGGAACCAAAGCCTCCCAAAACTCATTTCAGAGCAGTGATTGTCAGAGGGCCTCTCAATGAACCAATCTAAAAACACATAGAGAAAAAAACCAAAACCAAACCACACCTCGGGCTAGAGTTTCCCTGTTGTTGTAAGGCCACACCTGCTAGTCACTGTTTGGCACTCCCTGGGCATTTTTTCTGGTCACCAGCTGCATGGACAAGGTAGTCTGTAAGAGAACAGACCCCAGGCACAGGCAGAAGCTTCTTTAGTTGCATGTACCTGTGACACCAAGCAAAGCCTAAACTCAGTGCACTTCACCTAGGCAATGGGTGATCAGTGCAAGGAAGCCAGGCTGTGCCACGGTGAGTGGCAGTGTTTCACCGGTGAATGGAAGAGCCTGTGAAAGAAACAGAAATGTATAAAGCTAGCATTTGCTAGGGGGCTTTCAGGGCCATATATTGATATCTTTGTGGGGATTTTGTGTCTACAGTCTGCATTTATGTCAACAAACAAGCAAACCTGGGGCCATACCTTGACAGAAAAAAAGTGCAGCAGCTCCCAGAGCACTTTGGGCCAGAGAGACCGTCGGCAGCCCTGCAGCAGGCTGTCCAAGCCTGCATCGACTGTGCACTCCAGCAAAAGGTGGTCTTCTCGCTCATCAAGCAGGGCTACGGAGGAGAGATGGTGTCAGGTAAAGAATTTTTGTAAGGGCCAGTTGCAAAGAGATGGAAATCTTAACCTGGTCCCCAGCCCTGACTGCCCTAGCTGTCCCGTTCACGTCAGTGGGCTGGCAACCAGCTCTGAACATCACTTACACCTTCGTAAACGAGCTGCTGCAGGAATTGCCTTGGTGTCAGATGAAAGCAGATTGGCACAGAGTATTGCAGTGCTGATTCAAGGGAGGAGCAGGGCTAGCTCCAGAGTCCTGCACTTACTGCTCACTCAAATGGTGCTGAGGCCAGGCCTGTAAGCTGAGATTGTCATGCAGCTGTATAAGGTTGAGCTGCATTGCAAGCCTGCTTTGTGCCATGCATTGCTATCAGCTGTTGCTCTGAAGAAAAACTCACACAGAGTTCATCTTCTGGTGTGCCCTCTGCCTATAGTTCATGAGCCAAATCTGCTCTCAGCTGTAGGAATTGCAAAAGTCCCATGGCAGTGCCCCATACAGCAGGACTATACAAATATACCCGAGAGAATCAGAGATCAGAGGGAACTTGCCAGGAGCTCCCCATCTTCCCACAGTGATGTTTCTTGCTGTGTCCTGATGAGTATCCTGTGTCCCACACTGAATCCCCTGGCCCAGCTCTCAGACTGAAGACAAACTTTTAATTACAACAAGAGTTTTGTGTCACAACATTGTTTTAATACATGGGGACGCACTGGGAATGATGGGAATATGGGCTCTCCAATAAGCTGCCGTGGATGAGTCAAGCAGAAACACGAAGCCAAGCACCTCACGTCCAATCAGTTTTGCAAGAACCACAGCAGCTCAGACGTGCCATTAGAATACTCTTGGGTGGAGGCTCAGGCTCTGGCCCTCTGTGCATCATATAACTCCTGCTTCCTCTCTCTTCTCTAGTTTTATCTAATCACAGGTGTGCCTTCCCTAAGGGACATCAGAAATACTTTAAAAATCTTCCAGATCTGTTCACAGAAACACAAGACTAAAGCAATTTAGTGCAAAGCTTTGTTTTTGCCTGGTTCTGTGCTGTGTATATGATTTTCATTACAAGCAGGAGAGTCATGTTGTGCACCAAGCCTGCCAAACCCCTTGGTCTCAATTCCTTTGAGCTGGTTTAGCTACAGGTACCTGAGCTCAAAGCAACCAGTCAACATTGCGCCCAACTTCATGCCTCTTCTAATCATCAAGGAGGGGCAAATTGCCTCCTAGCCATGGTGTGGCTCTGAAATTGCAGCTCACTCCCAGCCCAGCAGCAGTGCACACAGCACAGACTTTCCAGTGTTCCCATGCTTTGTCTCACAGATGCTCAACCAGCTGTGGAGCATGATCCTTACAGCAGTCCATCCCAGCAGGAAATCTCTGAAGTTATCCTAAAGATTTTAAACCTAATGTAATTTATACTTGTTAGTAGTGACTGAAGGCTGTAGGACTAGAAAAAGCCTTCCAGATGGTGTAGTTCAGGCAGATGTATCATGTAGTCCTGCCTGCAAACCTGTTGACACCTAAATGTGTCCCTGATACAATTGATCCTGGTGGGTCTGTTCTCCTTCCATCAGGTTATGTTGACCCTCTTCGAAAAAGTAAGGATTGACGTGTTTTTTTTCCCCCTTCATTTTTATTATTGCAGAGCTCAAGATCAGCCAATCCTTTCTGTACAACCTCCCAGTCCACCATTGATAAAGCTTCCTAGCTTAGAGCATCCACACATTTTTTTGTGTTCCAGCATGGATTACTTCTGTTTCCTCCCCAGTGCTTGTGGTCTCCTTCCAGCAGAGCCTGTTGTCATCTCCATCAGCTTTCACATGCAATCATTTCCAGTTTAACGAAAGATTCCTCACACTTTACTGAATTCTGGGTAGACCACAACTTCCAACCTTCCCTTGATTATAAATGCAATTAAATCAATAAATACAGATTCATGATGAAGCTGGCAGCCCTCTCTTCAGTACAGCCCTGGTACCTTTTATTCATTCACAGACATGTCTTTAATTCTTGTCTCCCCATTATCTTTTAAAACCTTGGGTATTGCTGAAGTCAGACTAATAGCACATCACTGGCAGGTCACTTTCTTTCCCCTTCCTTAGACCAGGGTATCATAATTGCCTCCTTCCAATTGTACAGTGCAGTTTTCAGTTGGATGCATATATTAGAAATCCTTGCACTGCTGCCCATGCCAGTCGTCATCTTTCAGCTCTCCAGAGGGAAGGTGATCTGGGTCACACAAGCTCAGCTCCAAGTTCCTCTAGTTTGCTTTGTCCTTCAGGTGGGGTAATCATGTAAAATATTGTAAGACATACAAATACTTGTGTGAAATCTTTTGCCCTGCTCTCATTCTTCCTCCTGCCGTGCATCTCCAGGTATTGAATTGCTCCTGCTTGCTTTCCAGTTTCAGCTTCTTTTGAGGGGAAGCAGCATCTCCTGAGCCTGTTGGTGGTGAACAGCATTGGGTACGTCCTGCGCTTTCTGAAGAAGCTCTGTCGCAGCCTCTTGTGTGACAATCTCTTCAGCAACCAGCCTTTCCAGCAGCACAGCTCCGTGTCAGAAAGCCCAGAGGTGTTTGAAAACAGACGGATGGAGGCAGGTAGGCTGCTTGATCAGCTTGGACTGAAGAAATTACTGTCTTTTTTTGGTCCTGTACTGCATATGCTAGAGAACTGCAGGTCTCTGTGGGGCCTTTCCAGTGGGAGGCAGTGGGCTGATTTGTAGTATTTTTTCCAGTGGCTATAGAGGAGGCTTTCAGCTGAGAACCACTGTGTTAAGGAGCCCCAGCAGTCATAGGGATAATTTTTTAATTATTTTGTATCCCTTTGTTTCTTTTGTCTCTTTTCCTAAGGAAACAAGGGTCATATGATCACAGAATCACAGAATGTTAGGGATTGGAAGGGACCTTGAAGGATCATCTAGTCCAAACCTCCTGCCAGAGCAAGATCACCTAGAGCAGGTCACACAGGAACACGTGCAGGCGGGTTTTTAATGCCTCCAGAGAAGGAGACCCCACAACCTCTCTGGGCAGCCTGTTCCAGTGTTCTGTTACCCTTGCCATCAATAATTTTTTTCTCATATTTATGTGGAACCTCTTATGCTCCAGCTTGCACCCGTTGCCCCTTGTCCTATCATTGGACATCACCGAGAAGAGCCTGGCTCCATCCTCCTGACACTCACCCTTTACATATTTATAAACATTAATGAGGTCACCCCTCAGTCTCCTCCAAGCTAAAGAGCCCCAGATCCCTCAGCCTTTCCTCATCAGGGAGATGTTCCACTCCCTTCATCATCTCTGTGGCTCTGCGCTGGACTCTCTCAAGCAGTTCCCTGTCCTCCTTGAACTGAGGGGCCCAGAACTGGACAAAGATGCCAGATGCAGCCTTACCAGGGAAGACTAGAAGGGGAGGAGAACCTCTCTTGACCTAAAATCCCTCGTTTCTTTCAGTTGTCTCCCATAACTTTTGGCCTCCTCAAGCATACCTGGCCCTGGGGTAAAAGCCTCAAAGGGATTAAGTTCCTTTAAGTTTCAGGCTGACAGAAAGGCAGAAGGGAAATTTCTCTCCATCCAATTCATCCATCATATTAGACACTAAAGGATCCTCACTGACTACCAAGACTTCTCTGCTTGCAGGCCCATTGCAGTGCTGCCTGTCCCCACTCTCCACATCCCTCTGTTTGGGCACTGCCTTGACTCATTAATGCATAAATCTAAGGTAATGTTATTAGCTGTAGCACACTCAGCCTGGATCCCGATCTGTCACCTCCACCACTCTCTAAACTCTTTAAACGAGAATTGTGATTGCTAAAGGGGTTTGCTTTCCTACTAGTAGGAGCATTTCATCCAGATTAAAATGCCCGTGGGCACCAGTGAGGTCCTTGACCTAGTGCTTGACTATGTGGGGTGAAGCCTGGAGCGGCTGTGTGGTGTGAGGCAGATGCACCCAAGGCGATGGTGATGGTCTACAGTGGCACCTGCCCTGAGCAGCACTAGACTCCCAGGTGGATGGCATGCCTGGGCTTCCTTCTTGCCCATGCCCCAGCATACTGGGATGGAATGCTGGCCCCTCACAGCCCCTGTGGATCTGGGAGATGCCTGCAGCTCCCATCTGCAATCAGCAGTCAGAAAGCTGGTCTGAGGCCCTACTACAGACATTGCAAATGTTAGTTTAGAGAAAAAGAAAGATGCAAAGTTAGGGCCCTGAATCTCTGTTTCACCTGCAG
This sequence comes from Ceryle rudis, assembly GCA_033439905.1. NCBI lineage: Eukaryota > Metazoa > Chordata > Aves > Coraciiformes > Cerylidae > Ceryle > Ceryle rudis. Next base: position 34,351 of record JAAGNO010019690.1, on the reverse strand, counting down.
GCTTCCTCCTGACTTAAATTATTTTTCCTTCTCTTTTATTAACAACACTGTGGGCGTTTGGGGAGCACATGGTCCCTCAAGCATTCAGTTTAATTGCAGATAACATGCTGGCAGCTGAGGGAAAGGTGTTTTAAGTGTCCACAATTATAATCCATGGATCGTCTGTTTGCCAGGAAGACCCTAAGTATGTGCTTCGCACACCAAAGCTGGGAGTGGGCTGTGCACACAGTGCAGAAATTGCCTTTTCTTTTGTGCAAAGAAATCCAGCTGCCACTCTTACACACAAGGGAGGAAAGGTAGGAACTCAGATTGAAAAGCAATATATTTTTTCCTCTGGACTAGGACATTTGCAGCAACCTGAATGTTTCTGAGAGGTCAGGGGATTCTGCAGCACTAAGCGAGTGCAGCCCAGGAGGCCTGGCATTTGCATTTGCATTTTAATTTGCATTTACTTTTGCAGAGCAAAGCTGTATGTGATGGAAGACAAGTCCACAACCAGAGTTTATACAGTGGTTGTTATACTCAGAGCATCTCCCTCACTACATAATTTCAATACAGATGTTCCTGACATCATTCCTGCCATCTCTGCCCAGCCACAGATCAGGCAAGAGACATGGCTGTAGGGAATGCTTCTCTTTCCTGTCTTTCCCGCTGCTTGGGGGGAAATTAATACCCGCCCCCCCGGGCTAGGCAGCCAGGGCTATTTCTGGCCTGGGCTCTCCTCCCTTCTGCCTGGGAGTGGGATGGGGGAAGAGGGAAAGGCTCTTGGGGCTTTTATATCTCCATCACTAGCAACAGCACTGTGGTACAGTGAAGAATAAAAGCTGTGAAAGGGCAGCTGTTATACATGGGGTTAAAACTCACTGACCACACTCCAGCTTGCTCACCCTGGGGGTCTGATAACCCCTGACCTGCTAGGCAGAGAGCCATAGCATGGGTCAGCATGACTTGCTGAGATTTGGGTGTCTCTCAGTTGAAGTGGGGATGGAGGAAGGGTGATGGATTTTCCACCTGGTCCCACAGTGAGAGAGGCTGTGTTGAGCAGTAACATTTCCAGAGCATCCAGGTACTCAGGTGGCTTTCTGAGCTGACAGTCCCAAAAGGAGACCGTCTTTCCACCAAAGATTGACAGAAATGTGGTGAGACAGGATTTGAGGACACTTTCAGAACTCTGCTGACTACTGACACAGTGCATCAAATTTGGAGAACCTTAGTTGCTCTGCTGAAGCCTGTCCATGGCCTTGGGGCTGGCTGAAGGATTGCTCACCAGCATTTCATCAGCTAAACCCCTGTCTGATGGGCCCCAGGATGCAAGCTGGAGAGCCGGGGGTTAGTTTCAGTGCAGCCAGGTTGTTGTTTGCAAAACCCACCTACAAGATGACTGCTCAGCCCCAGAGCACACAGGAAGGCACAGAAGGAGAAATTAACTCTGCCACATAAAGCCCTTAAAATGAGAAATTTTGGAGGGAGGAAAAGCTGCCTCTTTCCCAGGGCAACTTGTGCCCAGCTCAGGAGCTGTCTCTCTGGAGCTATGCAGCAGAGGAAGTAGAGTGACAGCCTCATACCCTTCGTGCTGTGCTCAGGCAGGGCCAGGCAAATATGCAATATTCCTGTTCATTGTGTCAGGCTCCATTTGCACCAGTGGAACAACTCCAGTTTCAGGCATGGGGGCTTGAGACACTTAGTCTGTGTTTAATACTGAATTGCCTAAATCTCCTTCCATCTCCCTGGGAGCCAGAGTTTCTCTGCAGCAAGGTCAGCAGAGGGGGAACTCTGCTATACAGAACAGAGACAGGGTTTCCCTGTAGTGACAATAATAAGGAGGACAGTAGGAGCTCTTCTCACAGACAGGTATGCAAGGATGCCTGTTGGGATAGAGCTCGCATGGAAGGAGCGGGGCCATAATAAAGCACCACAGGAAGCCATGCAAAGCAGCCACATTTTTCATTGTTTCTGTTCTCCAGCTTGTAATCAACATGTTTCTTCTTTTAAAATCATGTGCTTTTCAGCCCCTGTGTACCAATGAATTTAATACATGTATTGACTTTGGTGCAGTTACTCTTGATTTACGCCGGCGGAAGGGAGAGGAGAAGCCGGCATCGTGTCCAGTCATGTTAATCCACTTACACCATACAGGAGTTACCTTTTAACCTTGCCCCAGAGCACATGCCCCTAAGCCATTATTCACCTGTGCTCCCAGCAAGCTGCCAGATGCTAATGGCTGTGTACAGGCCTGGTGGGATTTGTTGATGTATGCATATATCACTTACAGTGATGTTCTACATGTCTAAGAAGTATGCACTCGGAGGGCTGTGCCCAGCACCAGCTTACACAATGAGCCCTGTTGGCTGTGCGTTACCCTGTCCTCTCCCAGTGTCAATGGCTTCACTGCCTTTTCTTGGTACATCTGGGGACATACCCCATGGCTTTTCCCCAACTATGAGGGGACTTTATGGCTCATGAGAACAATTTGTGGGGAGCAGCTGTGGGATGACTCCCAGGACTTTATTTAGGAAGTGCCCAACTTCAGGTCTACATTACAGCAAATCCCGAGATGTTACCTGTCCTCACAGCACCTAGGTTCAAAGCACCTCTGGACCTGCACCCCAGAATGTTCCATGAGAGCAGTACTGCAGTTTGAACTAAAGTGATTGCAAGATCGGGGTAGACTCTTGAGAAAATGCTGTAAAGTGTGCCAGGGGCTACATGGATGGGAAGCCAGCAGAGATCCTTGAAGTGCCTCCATCTACACCCTCTGTGTTCTGCTTTCATTAGTCCTCCCATGCTGAGCTAATAGAGGCTTGGACGTTAGCCTGGGAAAGGGACATTTTGGGAACACCTACATACTGTTGACATGCACCCACGTAATGTTAGACTGCTATTTTTCAGAGGAAAGCATGTTTGCTATGAAACTTCTTGCCAACCTGATGGTGGTCACAGAAACTGAAGTAGTTTCTCTGATGTGGGAAATATCAAACTTGATAAGCATCTTCTGTCTCCTTTCAGTCAATCCTTTCCTCGCTCTTTCCATCCCAAACCTTGGGTTTTAGTTATTCTGTGCTGTTAGACAATTGCTGTCCTCCATGCAGAGCTTGGTTGCATGTTGCTGCAATTTTCTTTATGCAAGGACCCCTGTGGTACCTCCATCAGGGGGAAAGAAGGGAAGGTCTGTGAACAAGGTTCTTGTCCTTGCTCCTCTCTCCATGACCAAGTCAAAGTTGTATGCATAGACACCATATGGTGTCCCCTACCACTGTCCACAAGAGAGAAACACCTCTTCTTGTAGCAGTGGCTGGATGCAGGGTCCTATACGGAGCATAAGTACAGCAAGAGGTAGAGGTACCTCATCAGTGTCTCTAAATAAGGGAAGGTGGGCTTTTCCTATCTACAAGTACTTGAAAAGTTGGTACAAGAAGTGCTATAGCAATGCACCATAAGACTGTGACTAGTAGGCAAGATCCTTGTCTAGGAGCTAGATTTTGTCAGAGACTTTCCCACTGATTCCATGAGCAATTCACACTCCCCTGCTTTGCCTTTATTGGAGCATCTGTCCAAGGAGGGCAATAATTCTTACCACCATCTGCAAAGTCCTTCTAAAACAGCTAGGGAAAAATGAATAACATGATAGAAAAACACGTATTACTACAATCAATATTTTCTGTTCCAAGCACCAAATAAACAGTAACTTAGAAATTTCAAGCCCTGAGAGAGCAAGAAAAATGTTGCTTTTCCCCTTTCTAGTATCCTGCCTTGTTTAATCTTGTCTTGTTGCATGCTATGAGGAACAGTGCTCCTGGCTTCTCAGCACACTCAGAGTAAATGGCTTTTACGGCTATCAATAGCTTCGGCTCTCTTCAGCATTTAATTACCTGCAAAGGCCATTTATTGCCTCATATATTCCTCTGCCATGAACATTATCCTTTAAACAATAAATAAAATATTAAGGTCACTCTTAAAGAGGGAGCAGAGGAACTGCACAAGCCATGCAGCCACAGCGCAGTCTAATATAAAAAGTTTGTCCAGTCTTTTGGGCATCTGAATTGATTGCAGAGACTGTTGTAGAGCAGAGAAAGGGTGGGATGGCTGCAGGCATTTCTTCCTCCATTCTATGCTTCATAAGTCTGTTCATCCACCAGTAGGCTGGGTGCCTCCTCCCTCTCCAGATCTGACTCAGCTGGCCCCAGGGCAGGATGTCCCACGAGGGACACTGCTTCTGAGGTCCTGCCTGCAGCTGGAGTGACATTCCCAGTACTGGCTTCCTGAAACAAGTTGTCCAGGGTGGTAACTCCGTGGCAGAGCAGAAAGAGAGGAAACTGCAGCTGGAACTGCATGTTGTCAGCCAGAAACCTGGGGAGGGACAGGAACAGTTTAGGGTGGTACAAGAGACAGGAAGTAAAAGCAGGAGGGTGAAGGAAAAGAGACAGTCAGGCAACGCTCCTGTGGAGAGGTTTAATGAGGGTGGTAGTAGAGGCTTTAATGTTCAGACCCTTTAAACCTAGACCAGAAAAAAACCCTAATTAAATATATACTAAGGAGCAAATCCTGTCAGGAAGAAAAATAAGAGATAGATAGGACAGATGAAATTCACCTGTGATATAATGTGCCTGAACTTTATAGAATTGGCATTGGATAAATTGACCCCTCTGACCTTTAAGTTGCGTGATTACTGTTTGCTAATCCCTAAAGAAAGAAAGAGTCCCTTTCTGTTCCTTTAAGTTTATGAAATTATATCTCCTTATAGATGCTAGGCAGTGAAGCTATAAACAGACATCCCTCCAGCAGTTAGCCCAAGGGAAATCCTTCCTACATTCTGCCAGGCTCTTTTACCTCCATGGTCTTGAGAGGGTGCAAGAAAGTCTATCCCTTTTGAAAAGCTACTCCCCACGTGGGTGGGCACTGCTCCCAGCAGTGAATGAGGAGAAGCCCAAAGGCTCTTCTATCCTTCAGCCCAAGATGAGCTCAGAGCCATGGCATAGAGGAGGTTGCCTGGGCTGCAGCCACGGAGGTTAGAAGAGAGTGCTAAGCTATGAAATGTAGTTTAAAGAAGGAAGAAAATAAACTTTAATTTTCCATGCATGTATAAGGAAAGTGGATGAAATGATGGACATAAATGCATGAAGCATGATGGATTACATCACATCCACTATAGAAAAAGATACCCCTGAATATAAGCATTTAATCTGAGCTTCACATGCTCAGTCATGTGGAGGAAGTGTGAAAGCTCATTTAGAGCCCAGTCAGGTAAATAATTTGATTGTAACTTGTTTTATCTTTGTTTTATCTGGTTAAGACTTTTTCATAGAGCTATATTATTCCTTCAGGAGCTATCTGAAGTGAGGAATCTGGGCTTTGATTTTAAATAACTTAAAGTTAAAACAGGAATTTCCATTCCTAAACATCTAAAATATTGATACAAATAACTGTGATCCAATATACCCATATTTCAATCAATTAGATCAGGAAGCCACAGGCCAGAACTGATGATGAAAAATCCACCACCCCATCCAAGTGCCACATGCATTAGACCCACTAGATTTTTAGAAGTGCAATGGTGGGGAAAAAGATGATCCTTGGGATCCTTACCTTGCACCAGTTCAGGCTGCATTAGATAATATCACTTGGGAGCCACCTGCACTGTGTTGCTCTAGGCTCTGATAACCCATGAAAGCTGTGGGCAATTAGATATGTTGCTCCTTGTTGCTGGGATGCTGTTGCAGCCTGGGTAATAGAAAGATCAGTGTCAGGGACTATGAGAGTTAGCAGTAATGGAAGCTAACTGTTGACAGTGGCTGCAGTTTGGTGTTTGTGCTGGGACAGTGCTGGCTGCAGGCAACAATGAGAAAAGGGAGCTAGGTGAGGAGCTGCACCATCAGCAGTTGGGCAGGGGAAATACATCCCCACCTCTCACTGAAAATAAGCTGCCAATGGAGGTTTGGGGAATCAGGTAATTTATGATGGGTTTCTTCATGGAAGAGGTAAGGCTACAGAAGTGATTTAAACAAAAAGGCAGCAGTGGCTTGCTTGACTTCGGCAGGAAAGCCGAAGATAAGGAAAATGTAGTGAGTCTGGGCGTGAGTCCTGGGATTGGGTCCCAGGGCAGGTCCAGTGGCATGGCACCGTGCAGCACACCAGTGTGAAGGGAAACTGTCTCTGTGGGATCATGGGGAGAGGAGGGGATAAAGAGCCCCATGAAAGGGGAATTGTTGAGTTCCTAGCTGCTGGCACTGAGATTAGCAAAGGATGTCAGAAGCAGCAGTGGAGAAGGCAGGAAAAGAAGGTCCATTGTGAAAGGTAACTAAGTTTTTAAGGCCTGGATATGTTGCCTTTATCGGGCAGAAGAAACCTCAGAAGAAATAGCAGAAAGTCCAGCTGAGTTGTCATAGTAGGCAGGGAGAAACGAAGCAAAGAATTTATAAAAGATGTTATACCTATATATAAATACATGCACAGGCTTATACTTTTTATGTGCTCTATCTAATTTCCTGGTGATATTAGTTATTAATGGGCAAACACAATTTATTTTGCAGTTACTGCACTTTGCTGTAGGCATCTCACTTCTTGTGTCTCAAATTGTTTGTTTTTCAAACAAAAAAAACCCCTCCTGTTAAATATTTTAAGCCAATACTAAGCAATTCAATTCAGGGAGATTCATCATGGTGGCAGAACAGAAATGCACTAAGTACTTCAGCTGCAGAGAATCCCAGTATGTAACACCTTGAAACTTTCAAATAACACAGTCATTTTCATCTAGTCTATTCTAGATACAGGGGTTTTTTACTTTTATCGATGTTGATTTATATGGCTACAGAGTATATTATAAACTACCTGGGTAGAAAATCCCCTCTAGGTACTGCTAGAAGCTGGAGACAGAAAAGATCGATTGCAGCCTCTCCCATCTCCCTCTGCCAGTGCCGAACTATTGCTGTGCTAAGACACAAAACTCTACAACTCTGATAAATCTCCTTTTCATGATGATGTACGCTTTGGTGTAACATAAAGGCAAGGGAGAAGGGGACAGAATGAAGGAGCGGGTCTGAAACCAGGAGGAAGAGACCAAAGAAGGACTTCAGAAAAAGGCTGGATGCTCATGTCATTGAAATCCCTTTGCCTTCACTCATGGGTATGCAGTGCTTTAAAAAATTGCTTATTCTCTAAGATAGGACTAAAATCTCTTCACTGCAACACAAGACATTTATTCAATCATTCCTAAGTACTTAAACTAAAAAGAAATCCTCTATAGTTTATTTATACACAGGAGCACCTTTTATTATTAAATCTAATCTATTTGTCAGCAGCTAGCGTGTGAATTTACTCTACCTTTTTACTCAGTTTGGACAATAAAACCATGTTGATCTGTTCCCAGCCATTTTCATTCCCTGGTTCTACTGCATTAAACACAATGTGGCTGTTGTCTGGGCTGCAAACACTCAAGGGAAATTGTTTAAATAATGAAAAAAAACCTGTCTATGCTCAAGCCCTCGTAATCAGGACAGCATTGGATTTTGGAGGATTCTCTAAAAAATTTAGAGTCTTGATGTTAACCGACTAGAAGACTCTTTGGGGGATTCAGCATTTCTGTTACTGCAAAATATCTTTCAGCAGCTAGGACACAGTGAGGTGATACATGGTGCAGTAAGGCCTCAGAGTAAACCCTGGAGGATTCACTGCAGGTTTTATCTCCACAGTGTGACCATGGTTTTAGTGTTCATAGTATCTACATTCAGAAGTGGATGAGGCTTATTTACATTTTGCTGTTCTGACTGATGAGTAACCCCCCCTTTTCTCCCTGGCGGATGCAATTGTGTGTTCCTATAACACATGCAAGATTTATCCCACAGACTGAAAAACGCAGGCATGACAGCCCTGAACTGCTGTTGGCGGATGCCCTGGGCTGTCTGCTCACTCGCTGCCTCTCTGCAGCAGCCTCAGGGTTGCTGTGGCTCCTCGGGGACGTGTCTCCGTGCCACTCCAACTTGGCGAGCAGCAAGTAGTTCAGCTCTGCTGCCATGAACCAGATGTCACTCCCTCTGATGTTTTCCTTGTCCAGTCAAACTGTGGCAGCCATGGGCTGGTATGGCAAAGGTGTCCGGCCATGTGGGGTGCAGACGTGTGCACCCGAGAGTGGTGTTGACATGGTGTAGAAATGCCTGTTAAGGGGTGGCACATTTTCATTGTGCTGCATGTCTGGACAGGCGATGGAGCTAAAAGGAGTGGCCTGGTGCTGTAATCCCAGAGTAAATCACAGAAGGCAGATCTGGAAAGTCTTAATGCATCATAGGAAGCTCTTATCTTTAGATGGATGCATGCAGGCTCAAGCTACAAGGAAGATAAGTTCCATGGTCCATTTCTGACTGGACAGAAATGTGTGAGGCTGTTTGGCAAAGTCATTTTTTAATCTTTTAAGAGTTGATGTTAAAACAGAAGGTAGCAGTTCAGAATCAAGGCATATCTTCCACACTGTTAAATACTGTTTAGAATTTTCTTCTCTCTCCCTCTCTGTCTGACACTAGATCAAACTGATGGTTAAATTAATCTGAATTATTCTTCTGTATTTCTGCATTCTGGGTTTTTTTTGTGTTTCCCCACTTTTGTTTTTCCTTCCATGAAGACTGAGATGCAGGGTTTCTAGCCTCCACTGCAGCTTAAAACTGTCCCCTCCCACTCCCCCTCCTCACTGCCTCGCAGATGGTGCAAATGCCATCCTTGTGCAGGCAGCTGGAGCCAAGCTCAGGAACTATAAACTACAGGTGAAAATAAAACTGTACAAGGAATCTCTTCATAGGATTCTGACACTGTGGCTAGCTGCTCTCAAAATGACTGGGAGGTGAGGAAAGGCTGGCCCTGTCTGGGGGAGGGGAGAAGTCTGAGGAAGGTATGATATCATGCTGCTTAAAATATGGAGTTCACATCTGGTCAACCCATTATAGAAAATATATAGTAGCACTTAAAAAGGTACAGGGAAGGGTCAGAAGGTAAAGTCTATTGCTAAATGATATGAGGAATAAGAGATGACACAAAAAGGAAGAGTGGGGACAGAGAAGGAAAGGAAGGAAGGAAGGAAGGAAAGGAAAGGAAAAAGGGAAAGTTGGGTGAATCAAAGTGTGAGATGGCTGGAAGGGGAACAGCCCAAGGAAGAAATGGCTATATAGGTCAGTCTTGTGAGAGGAGAAAAATTAGAAGAGGGAGATAGGAAAATAGCTGGCAAAGTGGGAAAAGTGTGATGCTGCTGGTCTGGGAAGGCAATGTTAGAGCAAGGTTGAGATGGTGGGAATATGATGTAGGAAGCAGCAGGGAGAGATGATGGGGAAGAACAGAGGAAGAAGCAGTTGGGGGGTTTCAGAGAAGGGATCCTGAGGCAGGTAAATGGAGAGCAGGTTGTAACACCAGTAGTTATGGGGGAGCAGCAGCAGGTGAGGAAAGCGGCACAAGCTGTGTTTTGCCTGGGAGGAGAGAAGAGGAGAAAAGGAAGACTAGAGAGCTTCTCTGGAGTGCAGAAAGAGCTTTTACAATAAAAGAAATTTCAGCAGAATGAGTTTGCTTGTTTGTTTGGGATTTTTAAGATAAGGTGAGAGATTAGATCTGCTCAGGAAAATGTCAGGTAAGGATCATCCTTTCTATGTATACACTCTTTTCCATTTCCTGTTTGACCTGAAATTGATTTTCCTTTGGTTTCCTAATGCACAATGGGAGGCTTTTTTTTTTTTTTTCCTTTCTGTTGTTTCTGGAGTGTCTCTATTTCCAGATGCTACCAAAGGTCCATTGTATGCGTTCTGCACTCACTCATGCAGTACACATCCCAGTTGCACACTGTAGTGGCATACAGATACTGTTGAGGCAAGACTTAATGTGTTACAGAGGTGAGAGACAAACCAAGTATTTTTCTTCACTGTAATGCACAGCTAGGGTCTCCAGATGATGGATAACCTGGCCAAAGTCACTCCAGAGGTCTGCAGCAGAACTGGGATATGAACTGCAGGTTCTCATGCTGTTCTAACTCTCAGCAGACCCATCTTCAGGAATTGGCTAGGAACCATACAGGCTGCCACTTTATATGCATTTTTTAAATTGGGAAAGCAGTTGGGTTTTTTCTTTCCTCCTTTGCTAGCATTTTAAAGTGCACTGGATGCAACAGACTTGGCCTTTTCAATCCCATTGCCTGTGGACCATTCACAGAAGGGAAAACTGTGCCAGAAAGGCTTAAGCATCTCAGTGTAGTAAGCAGCTGTAACGGAGACTATTGTGATCAAAGGAAAGGCTCAAAACAACTTTCTCATAAATCCTACTTTAAAATATTGTATACTAATTTCTCACTGGCATGTGCCCTCCTGCTACCTACCTGGAAAATAAAATAGAGGAGTGCAACAGAATACAGAAGGGCTAAACTACAGATTTATGAAACTGTTGCATTTTAAACCTCAATAGAGAGTTACATTTTCTTCTGTTGACTTAGGAAACATGTTTTTCCCTAATTGGTCAAAGTGGGATTAGTAGCTGTGAAAGCCATACACTTTACAAGGCCTTCTGGGAGTTTACACAATGCAGATATTTTCACACACATCATTGGTGGAGCCCTAACTCATGCAGCAACTCTATGGTATGAACTAACAAGAAGATGGAGAAAGAGGAACACACAAGTTTCCACAGTCTTTTGTAGTTTTTGCACAGTGGAGCCTGTCCCTCCCACTGCCTTCTGTGCCACTCTAAGGGGCCCTAGCTCCCTCACATGAACCCTTACCATGTCCTCCCCCACCCTGTACAGCTGTTTCTTGGAGAAGATGTCAGTCATAGATCAAAGGAAAATTCAGGTGGGAAGGGAGTCCAGGAGGTCTACGGTCCAACCCCTTGCCCAAAGTGAGATCAGCTATGAGGTCACACCTGGTTGATCCGGGTTTTGCCCAGTTGGGTCTCGAAAACCTTCAGTTGCAGACCCTGCACAGGCTCTCCAGGCAACCTCTGACACTGTCCCACTGTCCTCGCAGGGAAGAGTTTTCTCCTTACATACAGTCTGAAGTTTTCATTTCCATTTTTGCCTATTGTCTCTTGTTCTCCTGCAGTGCACCACTGTGAACAGCTTATCTTCATCTCCTTGGTGACCTCCTTATATGTGTCTTTTGGGGCTGCTGTTAGGTTCCTACACCCAAGCTGCCTCCCCTCCAGGCTGAACAAGCCCCGTTCCCTTGGTCTCTCCTTACAGGGCAAGTGCTCTATATCCCAGGCATCTTGATAGCCCTCCATGTCCATGTCTGTCTGACATCACAGGGATCAAGCCTAGATACCAGGTTAGACCCCTGCAGTCCCCACTTTTTACTGGCCTCTGTGCAAACTGCCACTCACTGAGCCTAATCACCCAACTAGTTTATCACCCTTGCCAACCATAATGTTCTAACTTGGATGCAAAAATATCGTGGGAGAGACAGTGTTGGAAGCCTTGCTGAAGTCAAGGCAAATGACATCCACTACTCTCACTTTGCCCACAAATCCAGTTGCTTTATGTTAGAAGGCAATAAGGTTGGTCAGGTGTGACTGATCCTTGGTGAACCCACACAGATTGTCCCCAGTCACCTTCAGCTCCTTCTCTGCTCTTGGAGGGGCATCATGAAATTAGATGTCTCCTGCCCTGAAGTGTCACTAGGGAGAGTGTCACACCTCAGGGGCATAATGGACCTCTCTGTGCCCTGAAAGTCACCCAGGCCTGCCTGCCTCTTCCCTCCCACAGGTGGTTCTCTCCTGGGGGTGGGCAGACTATTGCATGGGCTCATGGGCATCAGCTTGTGCAGTTTTACAAAGCAGTCCTCACTTATCAGGGAGCACAAAACCTGACCGCCACCTTTTGAAACTGTATGATGTAAAACCTGTAACCACATACACTTGAATGCACTGTCTCCTTTTGCCTAATCTGTGACCTGCAATTCATCATAAACTTCTTTTGGTCAGGAGGAAGTGACTCACAAGGTTGCTTTTGTAATCTACTGACTGCTCATGTCAACTTGAAGATTAGGAGCTCTGAAAAGGCTTGCTTAGAAATCTGGCTGCTCCCACCTGTCAAATGAAGGCATGAATATGACTTTTCAAATTCTCAGAGCACCTTCCACTGGGGTATGTTTCAAACAGTAATGAATGGAGGCTTCTGACTGATTTGTGGCAATAGGCATCATTATTCCCATTTTGGAGCCCAAAGCAGAGACTTGTGGAATAAATTGATCTAGATAAAGAAAAGAGTCCTAGTCAGGGTCAGGAACAGAACTCATGGTGTCTGGCTGCTCGTTGTAGTCTTGTACACAACTCACAGGTGTCCTTCCACAGGCAGATTTCACCCACGCATTTTATTTCACACAGACTACCAAGAGAATCTGACATCAGTCAAAAAATCCCTGGTGTCTTCTCACAAATTTTGGAGTCATTTATATCCATAGTAATAAAAGCTGTATGCCATTTGTTTATTTAGCAGGGTTGTCTTAATGTGCTGTTTGTTGTTTTGATAGTCCGTGTCTTCTTCATATTGTAATCATATTAAAAGAGCATTCTTTTCCTGGAATAAAGAGGTAATGATTCACAAGAGGAATAATTATTCCATGTGGTGCAGGCAGGATGATGCAGAAAGAGCTGTCTTCTTTATGTGTAAGAGGCTTTTATTGCAAGTGTTCTACACAGTAATTAAATTCCTTTGAATGAGGAGGCTTGATTGGATTTTCTTTGGTTTATTGGGAGGAGTCTAAAAAGCAAGGTATTTAGCTCAATTGCTATACAGTTTTGGCATCTGTTGGAAGTTAGGGAGGAAGGTTCAGAGTGTCTGATTCCCATTTCTCTTATGCTAGTGCTACATTAGCTGAACTCCATTGAATTCCATTGAATTTCACCCTATCTGTATTTGTGTGAGAATCAACCTCAGAAATCCCTGGCAGAAAGCAGCGGGATACCTGAATGCATGCTGTAAGAATCCAAATTATCTCAGGGAAAAAATCCTCGCTAAAGAAAGTTACTTGCGATTGCAAGTGCAACTGGCTAAAAGTGAGGAAACTTCACATCTACAGCTGTCCTTCAGATCTGACACTTGCCTTATGGTGAGTCCAGTCTTGGCTCAGAATGGGACAAAATTTTAAAAGACAGCAGCAGGAAAATAAGAAGTCAGGCAATCACGTAACAAAAAGCCATGCTGTGGCTTGACACGAGAGCCAGGATGCTGGCATGACACAACTCCTGAGTATTTGAGTTGTCAAGCTAAATCATGCTTGTTTAACATCAACTACTCTACACAGCTGACAACAGTTTTTTTGTTGGTTGGGTTTTGTTCTTTTTTTCTTTGAAAGGAAGAGTGAAAATGTAAATTAAAAGGAAAACTCTACTATATACATCCTCAACATCTATTAGCAATGGGGTTTGGATCTTTTAGGATAAATTACAGCCTCTGGGACTGACCAGAGGAGGACAAGAACCCAGACATGCAAGATGAACCTGGACCTAAGTCTAAGGGAAACTATCAAAAAAAAGTTTTACTTTTCTTATTGCAAAACCTTGGGCTAGACATGCCTTATGCCTGTGCCTTTGAACCCAAATCAAAGGGGAGTATAAATCTCTAAAATAGGTCTATAAATGCAAAATTTGGTTTTGCTTCATTGGGAGGCGTCTGAAAAGCAAGGTATTAAGCTCCTACATTTTGTGCAAAGTGCAATGCAGAGAGGAACTCCAGCAATGGTTTGCAGTCATCTGTGATGCTGGCACACGTGTCTGAACCCAAGCCAGGTCCAAGTGGTTAACTCACACATCTCTGTCTGTAATAAACTTGGGTGTGCTTGTCAGACATAAAGTTTCTTCTCCTTGCAGGATACCGGGCCTGATAGATGTCTGCAACTGAGGATATTTTCTGGTTAATTTTAGTAATTGCATCCAGAATGCTTTGGTTTATTACCTTTACTCTCTCCTACTGGCTGCCAGGCATTATGAACCCAACAAGCCGCCTATTCTCTTGTCCTCTGACTTCTTCCTTTCAACGTTCATGTTTTAAAATGAAAGACAGAGCAAACAATAGTTGCACAATTCTTCAGTCTCGATGGTATTTAGGGAGCACTATGAAGCAAATGGGACCTTCCAGTCAGTGACCCAGGACTTTATGTAAAATATTGCCATAAGCTGACACGGATGAGTAACATCTAACCATAGTTTCCGTGTTGCAACTCTACTGACTTCTGAGTGGTTGTGCTTCCCTTCATTATTTATTAACTCTCAGCAAGGATCCCTCCTGGAGCCAGCTGTTGGTACAGAAAGTTGGGCATGGAGTTAGACTTTTTGCCAAAAATTTGGAATTTTTTTTTTTTTTTCCAAGGGCTGAATTAAAATTGGTTCTGTTTTATTGATGTTTCTTTCACGTCCTGGCTTCCTGAGCAGAAACAGTCATACCTGAGGACTACCTGGGTGATCCTGCAAACATGAAGCGGTACAGCACAGATCCTGCTGATTCTGCCTTCAGTTGCAGAGGCTCCATGTATGCCATGCGGCAGAGTCCTGCAGATGGACGTCCTGCTGGAGGCTCCTCTTCCTCCTGTAGCCATCGTCCTGCCCAGATGTCTTCAGGGGGTTCCTCGTCTACTGGCCTGCAGCATCAGACCTCCAGCCCAACCAGGAATGGGACCTATCTTGAAGGAAACAGAAGTGGTAATATAACATCTTCCATTCAGCAATATGTGTTGCTATGCTGGTGCCATGCTGGAGTTTTAACTCACTCTCAAATTCCCAGGAAAATTAGTGACGTGGGTCTGGATTGACATCCATCTGGATGTACTGACATCTATCCAGACCACTCATTTAGAAGGAGAAATATTAATCTACGTAAACATAAAATCAATCTGTTCATCATTACTTGAAAAGGTGCATGTTTTCTAACGCTGTTATTAATTATGTAAACATATGTATTATGTATAATTGTGTGACAATCACAACTGTTATTATCGACTTACATATATAAATATTAATAAATAAGGCATTCTTCCCAAAGATTGATGCAATTTACAGACAGGTACTTGTCATTTGTATGACACCAGCTTTGTACAAGATGTGATGCAGAGCAAGCCCAAATATTGGTGCCTACCTCAAAGGATTTTAGCAAAAGGTTTTGCTTCCTAGTTGCACGGACCATCCCACCCCTTTAATCATGAACCAAGCTAGGTTTTGTTTGAAAAAGTCTGCACAGAAAATCATATATTATTAGAAATCATCCAGCTCACTGCCCAGGGCTCTTTTATCTTTCAGAAAGAAAAGTCACAAAAAGTTTATCACAAATTCAAGTGATACCATGGGAACCACTGCATTCTATAACCCTTCTTCTTCCCTCTCTTTGTAGTTTTGTCCAGTTACCCTGCTAGGATTTACATTTGCTGGATTGGTTGTTCTCCCTATTAGCTATATTTCTTATTAGCCATGATTTTATTTTTCTTTTTAAATGACCTGAGTTCATCAAATGGGTTAGCTAATTCCCTGAACTTCTGTTAACTTTGTCTTTGTTCGCATTTTCTGAGGTCTCCATTAACAGGTCTTTATCAGTAGTGATTCCAACAGTGTCTTCACCCCTTACTAATTATTTGAACTTCATTTATGCATTTTTCATCTTGAAGATAGCTTTAACAAAGGAGTTGAGTGCCTCAGCCTTTCTTAAGTCATTAATTTCTTTCCCTTCCTCATTTATTAATGGAATCTACTGTCATTCTAGTATCATTTTTTTTAAATCTTGATATATTTGCAGAAGCCTTGCTGGTTCCCTTAGCCCTTCTGTCTGCCATTAGCTCATTACACTGTCTTTCTGCCCTTGCATCTCCCCTGGAAACTGCAAGGGAACACCACTGCTTGGTGTTCACTCCAGAGCCTCTTTCCAGTCACCATAGATCTCTGCATAATTCCTTCACCTCCCTCACCTTCCCAGTGCCTGTATTACTTCTTGCTCCTGATATTTCACCATTTAATATTTTAGAACACTATTCTTCCAAAATATATTTATTACCAGTATTTATCCTTGTATTTCTTCGTCCATCTAAATTTGCCTTCCTATATGTTCAATACCTACCCAAAACCATCACTCATTTTGCTGTTATTTTCACACACTTGTTTCCCCTGTGTTACGCTATAATCCAGACCACAGATAAGTGTTTGGTTCTTAACATTATTTTTTTCTTTACTTACAAAGTCAACTTTACTCAAAGCCAAGTGAATAGTATAGAAACTACTACTGCAAACAACTTGTAAAAGGTTGTAGGTAAGAACCGGGGACCTCAGTTACAAAGGAGAGGAAATGAAAAGCCCTTTCTTTCAGATCTTGTTCAGTGCTTTTTGGGCTGGCATAATCAGGTGCTGGGAGGACAAGAGGCTTACTGTGCACAGGATTCATTTTCCCCTCTTCCACTGCTTCCCTAGAGCCTCCTAGCAGAACTGGGACCCTTTCGTCAATCTTTTTAGTTGGCAGCTGCAAGGAGCCAAGATTTAACAATGTTGTTATTTGCTTGCTTTGAAAATCTTTATCATTCTCCTTGGGATCAGTTGTTTTCTCTTTGTAGTACATAGGAAGGGTCAGAGCAGTTCAGAGCAAGGGTCTGTCTAGTTGTTCATCCTGTCTCCAGCATGAGACAGCAGCACACCCCCAGGAAAGAGATTAAGTGCAGAGATGGTGATGCTTCCCCACTACCCTCTCTGGCTTCAGAAGTTTGTGGTTCAAGGATTTCCTGAACCAGAGGTGGTAGATTCATACTTAGTAACCCTTCATAGATTTTTCTTCCCCGAATTACTCAGTGGCTTATTGAATACTTTGTGCCTTTTCAGCATCCACAAAATTCCTGTGCTTAAGAATGTGTTATGTGAATAAAAAACCTTAGTATTAGGTGTTTGAAACTATGTTTAAGGGACTGAAGCTTTAAAATTGGAGCTCCTTAAGCTTGCTCAGCTGCATTCCATTCCATTCTTGTCTCTGACTCTAAATGGTAGTCTTCCCCAGTCTCAGCCAACATCTTGTGAAAGCTCAGCATGGTCCTGGGTGAGAAGCTAAACTTCAGGAGACAGCTCCATCTCTCTTACCATGACTTCCCACAAAATCTGCAGTCTTTACAAAATGAAAGCCTACAGGATGGCATGCCTTTTTTCCCGAACTGAACCAACAGTAAAGTTATAGAGTGGCCATGCAATAGGCTATTCAGGTTCCTATATGTCTCTAGATTAAAGCATATTAAAGCACTTTGAGGAGCAAAGAGGAGGAGATTGCTTTTGAACCAGGCACCCATGACATGTGGGTGTCTCTGAAGCAGTCACAAGTGACTTTAAGCTGCTATATATAATACTTTGGGGTAACAGGACTCATCCCAAAACTGCTTGGTATTTTTTATGTGACAAGCATTTGACACTTGCATAGACTATCTCCTCTGGGACCTCTGGGCCTTCTGGCCAGCTCAACAGTAAAAGCTCCCTAAAACTGACATTTATGCAGTAAATATCAGGAAAATGGTTATGAATTAATTGACATTGCTTATTTATAATAACTGATAATTTATTAGAACCAGTATCATCCATTGTAGATTAGGATCTGCCACAGAGTTATATGTAAAACCACATAGAGATGGGTTTGCTGTCATGGTCTCTAGAAGGTGGAATAGCAATCCCCTGTGCCCCACCAATGTCTAGCAGCACAAACAGCTAGTGCACGTTTGTGCCACTGTCATCCACAGTCCCTCTGATCCACTCAGCTGCTTTCTGCAGACTCCAGCAGAGAGCCTTCTGCAATCTATGTCAGGAGCTGGGTCCTCTGAGGCAGAGGAGAACCATTTGCTCTCGGACACGGACAGGCAGTTTTCAGTGGCTATAATGGGCAACACAGTGACAGCCATGGAGTCAAGGTGCCCACAGATACATTATCATACCACTTCTGCCATTAAAGAAACTATGTTGTTTCCAGTCACAGCCTGGTTTCATCTCCTTTTCTGTTTGTGATAGCATCATCTCTGTAACATTGTAATCCTCACCATAGGCTCCTACAAAGCATTGCCTTCTCCTTAAAATTAGAGATCATATTTCTTCGTAGCTATCATACTTTCACCCACCATTCTGCTTCTGCTTTTACTGACAATCCCAGACTTTTAAAATACATTTCTTTCTGCAATTGCCTTAGGGCAGTCACACTAAAATTTGATTATGGTCTCCACAAAACCTCTCTTGCACAGGTCTTCAGAATCTGCGCTCTCACTGGGATGCTTCTGCATGCGTTTTTCCTCTTTCTAGGGATAATTTATATACTGCTGAATCATAAGTGAGCTAAGATGAGTAAGCAGTGCATGCCAGTCTCTGTTCTTATCCTCCTCAGTTTGCATACTTGCAAGGCGGGACACATTAAAAAGAGGAATAATTTCTCTCTGAAACCTCAAACCAATCCACTTTATTTATGGCTAGGTTTGAAAAATAGCTTGCCTTATTTATCATGGTGGGTAAATATCATGGAAAAAACCATAACCATAAAAAATATCTCTGTGCATAGCAGAACATGTCTTTCAAGTGGAATGGATGAGATTAAACCTCAAAGCTCTCATTAATGCAATCAGAAGCTTGATGCCTAATTCTCCATGATTATGCTAAAAAATTCCATACAAAAAAACAAAACCCAAAAAAACCAACAAAACAACCAAAACCAAAAACCCACCCCAAAACAAAATCTCATTTCAGAAAACCAGTTGGGGCTGCTAACAGATAAACATGTGCTTTCCTGTCATCGTTTGCCAAATTGAAGCTCTTAAATCAGGGAAGGAATAGTCAAGGACATCATAAACCTTTCCAAGCCTGTTTACATAAGAAACAAAGCCTTTATTCCAAGTATGAAGAATCACAATATAATAACCTTAACCTTGCCCTGTAGCTTGTTATTTTTATGTAGATTTTATTATCCAATATTAGCTGTTAATTATTATCACCGGAGGGCCTTTGTTAAAGCGGCAATCCTGCTTGCTAATACATTTCTTTCCTGAAAACATCTGGGGGGTGCGGGGTTTGAAGTTGCTCTTTTTCCAGAATAACACTGCAAGCACCCTGCAGGGGTTGGATCCAGCTCCTCCCCGAGGCTGTGGCAAAGGAGCTTCTGACAGCATTGCTGGACTCAGCCCTGGGTACCACTTCTTTGGCAAACACAGTCTGCCTGTTAATTTTGGAGGACATTTACAGCCTGCAAGTTTCAATGCTTTCAGTGAGCTGCTTTTTTTTTTTTTTTTTTTTTTCCCTGAAAAAGAGAGGCAAAGCAAGAAAAGGCCAAATAAACATTTAACACCAGCCCATGCCTGCATCTCATGCAGCTGGATGCTGGGTTGCTCTGGCAATGGGCAAAGGAGCACCTACAAGGTTTCATCCCCATGTGGTGCGTGCTGTGCCAGGAGTGGGAGCAGGTGGTGTTGGGACAGGGACTCTGCCTTGCTATGCTGTGGGGCTGAGGCCACCAGCCAGGTGGTACACGGCATCTCCTGCAGACGACTGCCAGTACAAATCAACGTGCTAAGCCCAATCTTCTTTCCAGAGCTCTCTGCTGATTGTAGCTCATCAAACCCCACTGCGCCCATAAATATCCTGTAATTGTGTTCTCCCACACGCCTGCTTTTCTAATGCCTCTCTTCTTCTCCTGATTAGTGTGCCCTAGACTTTTAGAAAAGTGTGTTCCACAAAGCCTTCCTTCTGTCCTTGTTTATAGTTGGAGGTGGTGGTTTTTATTCAAATAATTCCCGTTTCTCTGCATTTTTGAGGGTCTGCTACTTCTGCTTGGTTTCAGTAGATCTGCTACTCCTTATTATCTGCTCCAGTGCAATCAGAAAGAACCTTTTAAAATTTCATTCCCACCCCCTTCCCCTGAGGTAAAGAAATCATTTAGGCCTGCAGCAATATTAAAGTTCATCTGTCACTCCCTTTCCACTCTTATCTATCAATGACTGTACTCCCTCTGGACTCTGTTTATTTGCCAAGAACATATTTAGGGAGTTGTTATTTATCTTTCCTTTTTTTTTGCAGGTTTAACTCCATTTTAGCATCAGATTTCCTTGTCATGCCTCTGCAGCTGTTCAGCTGTTGGATTTCTTTCTCACTCTCTTCATCCTCCTTCTCAGGAATGTCCCAAGGCCAGAGGACAGAGAAAAGCCTGGGTGGGGCGAGAGATGAGATCAAGCCAGGTCATGTGTCTTCTTTTGGCTTCGCCAGGCTTTGGCCACTGACATGGTATCTCCTGCTGTTTCTGTGTAGGTGATGGTCTCAACTGGGATGCCCCAAGATCTTACCCAGCAGAGGAACCTCTTAATTCTCCTTCCCTGACATCGCTTCAGGCAGGAGGGGGAAGTGCTTCCCTTTGATTACCTAAATTTCCATATCCCATTCCATTAATTTGACAAATTTTTGCCACCTGTCAAAAACAGGAAATTGGATTTGACCTAGATTACGATCTCTAAAAATAATTATTGGTTGTGAGCACTCCCATCTCTTTGTAATCTGAGTATTCATTATCATCTTGATTAATTCTGATGACAGGATGGCATAGGATACCCCGGAGACATGAAACGTCCTCATTTATCTAATTCTTAGGTTAAGTGTGAATACCTTCAGATAAGAAAAAATGTATAGTACTTGCCCTGCTGCCATCAAACACTTTTGTGCTTAATATAGTCTTTCAGCAAAGTGATGCTATTGAAAGAAACCCCATGCCTTTGTGTAGACATGAAATGATTTATTTATTTTTGTAAATAGAGCGATTACACTTAAATGCATAAACCATGATGTTAAAAAGCCAGAGTACATTAAGCAACAAAATACATTAAAAAAGATATGGAAAACCAGATTGTTTTTAGACTCAGCAGCCACAAACTGTGTTCCAGATAGTTGTCTGAAAACTGGTGGTATCCCAGTTTTACTAACAGTCTTTGAAGAGTTAGTATCTGCACATAATTTTGTGTAGGATTTGAAAGGGTTATCTTCACCTGCCAGCGTCTGGAAGAGTTCTAGCCATGTGGTCTCTTCAGAAAGGTCATTTATATATTTGCCTTTAAAAAATCAGATTTATGCTATTGATTGCTAGATTGTGAAGGAGTGAATAGAATTCCCCTCCCTGTCATTTCAACATTTTCTCCTCATCCCCCTTCCTTTCATTAAAGATATTTCCAATATCTGTGAAGGCTCCCAACTGGTCTCAGTGTTCTCTGTTTCCCTTTGCCCTTTCCTGGCATTTCTAGAAGCAGTGAGTTGTGGGCAGGATTCATTGGGCCAGAGGCTGCTCTCCCTGTGCCCAGTGTGAATCCCAGGCTAAGCCCCCTGGGCTTTCCTTACATTCATACAAATTTAAGGTAAAAAATATGATCCTCAGTAGTGGCACAACATCTCCCCTAGCCATGTTATGACAGTAACATAGAAACTTTTGCACTCCTTTGGGCAGAGCTAAACCTTTCGCTCCGCCCTCTATTTTCTGGCTGGTTTACAAAATCCTGGTTTTAAGACCTGACCTTTGCTTTGAGGTGCCCAATATCTCTACACATCAGCTGGCATGCAGACCATTGGCAGATCAAGTAGGGGAGAAATACTCATCCCTCTGCCTCCAGACTAGTCCTAGTTCTCCCACTTGCCCCTGACAAAGTTACTCAATATTACTGATGATCCAGAGGTTGGCCAAGATTACCCTGTTCATTTTGCACTCTGTCTTCATCGTCTCATGCCAAAGGCTCCAGATGGTGTCTGTACCACTGTGTATTGCATTTATTCTGTGAGCAGAGGCCAGGGTTGCCTCAGTCCATACGAACACCAATCCTAGCTGTCTAATTAAGAGGACCTGCAGCTATTCCTTGTCCTTTATATCCAGAACAGTGACTTAGCAAATGAGAATGTAATTATAATGATATTTACATCATATCCCATTATAAAGCCCATCGACCAGATTTGCACATTCATAGCACTGCTGCTTTCTGGAGTTCATCCTTCATAACCGCAAAATATATCTCATTATATTATATCATAAGATGAGAATGGCAGCAAGAAGAAAAGGACCAATATGCACATAAAGTCATTATTTGGCATATATGGGCAGAGACTCAGCTAATATAATTCGGCATAGCTCTATTAAAGTCAACGGAATGACAATCTACATAAGTCACAATCCCAGCCCACTACATTTGCTCATAAGCATTAGGATCGTGGTCTGGGTCATGCATGGGGATTTTCATTCATTTCACCTGTCTATATAAGCTCAGTATTGCTCTGTAAGGCTCAGCCTTTCTCTCCTCAGCAGCTCTGATTGCTCTCTTGGTTACTTGTGGCTCCTCCAGGCTCCGCTTTAGGTTATCTGTGGCCTCCCCCTACTTGCACTCGTCTGTTTCCATTTTTGTCCTCTGTAGTGTCTGCATGCTTACCATTTGCACCTCTCTCATCGAAGAAATGGGCCTTAACAGAAAGAAATGAGTAGGGCTGGGCAAGTAGTATTTTATACACGTGTGCTGCCGTGTCCTAATGCAAAGTTTGCCTGGTGTGGATATAAACAAATTTAAACAGCTTTCCTGTAACCTAGCATAATATAGTTCTTGTAATGGTGAAGCAGCGTAAGTGGGGATGCAAATTATATTCACATGGAAGCTGAGATTTATAATTCTGCAGAGACTAAGAATAAAAACATAAATGCACTTTCATTTCAATGTGCCTTTATTCACATGATTTAAAGCTACAACAAGACGAAGTGACCTTAAATCATCCAGGGCTTATACCATTAAAAAGTCACACGTGCAATGTTCATCTTTGTGCATTTTAGTAGCTTTCCAAATAGGCATTCATTGGGGACCATCAGCTTCGTGAGATTCTAAGATTAGGAGAGTATGAACTAGAAACCTTCCTTTAAGCTCTTAAGATAAGTCTGATTATCCAAATGTGAAGGAAAAAAAAAAGAATCCTTATTTGCAAAATCCTGGTTTCATCCTCTAGCCTTCACATGCAACGGCAAGCTCTTTGTTTAGTGCTGAGCGCTTTCTCTCCAGGTGGGAGGGTGGTGTCTTCTTGAGCCAAGATCCCTGCTGCTTGCAGATCAGACAGCAGGGGCAGCTCAGTTTAAGAGCCTGGCAGCTGGCACATTTTTCCTTCCTCAGCAGGAACCTGAGGGTTTCATGTTTTTTAACACATTTGCCAGCTGGGATTGTGTCTCCCGATAAGCAGTCAGATCAGAAACTGCTTCAAGCCCCTTCTGTCTTCACCCCATCATCTCAGGTTGCTACTTGCGCACACAGATCCAACATCCAACACTGCAGCGAGGCTGCCATACCCTTGCACACTCACAAACCAAGAAAACCGCTGCGTGCCATTGTAATGTGCTGTTGTGGCCTTTTTTATACCAATAGTCTCAAGTCCTTCACCAGAACAACAAGATGTGGCTCGGCCATCAAGCAAGAATCCTTTGACCTGGACGGTGGATGACGTGGTTTGGTTTGTGAAGGATGCAGACCCTCGTGCTTTAGGTCCCCACGTGGAGCTCTTCAGAAAACACGTATGTAGAAAGCTGCCCTTACTGCTTCTGGGTAATTTAAGGCAAGTGTGTGGGCAGTCCCAAGAGATAGCCAGTACACATCACATACCTCCCCTCAGCTGCCTTTGGCTACTATAGGCAGTGTTTGTGCTCAGGCAGGTTGGACATAGGGCCCTGAAAGGAGTTCAGCACTGCTGGGGGTTGAGTTGAAGGGATGTTCACTTAAGCACTCAGGAAGGTGGTCAATCACTGGAATAGGCTTCCTAGAGCGGTGGTTGATGCCCCAAGCCTGTCAGTGGTTAAGAGGCATTTGGATAATGTCCTTAGTAATGCTTTAACTTCTGACCAGCCCTGAATTGCTCAGGCAGTTGGACTAGATGATCATTGTAGGTCCCTTCCAACTGAAATATTCTGTTCTATTGTATTCTATTTATGCTTCAATGGGGACACTCTAAGAATGTCCTTAGAAAGTGCTCACTATTTGTTCCAAACTGCTCCAGAATAAAATGTTTCTATGCCAAGCCTAAGAGAAAGCACTGAGGATCTGGTGCTCATTTTTCATTGTCAGATTGGCACAAAAAAGACTTGGCTCAATGACAATTTTTTTCCCAGGATACCTATGATTCTTCTCTGAAGAGCATTTTTATGTATGTCTAGATATTGAGCAAGAGAAACCCAAAACAGTCAAGCTTTTAATCTTTTTCCCCTCAGTATTATGTAACTACATAACCAAATTTAACAGATCTGCTGACTCACTGGAGAATATGTTAGCCGCTTTTGCTAGGCTATCTCCAGTGGTGAAAATGATACTGTACTGAATTAGTAAAGGGGAAGACTTGTTCTCTGATGCATATGGAACTGGCACCAATGCATCTAATAGCATCGTCAACCTCTTCCTCTTCCTCCTCCATCACTCCCTGATTAGTTCAGAGTGGCTATGAAAATGGGGTTTACCCTAAAAATGACTCACTTGTGTTCAGCTGGAGATCATAGCATTGGATGTAAGTGCCTGGACCTAGGTCTAAAGGAGAAGAGCTCCCCAGCCCTGACTCCTGAACAGCAACCTCAGTTTGCAAAACAAGCAAGAGGGATTCATCACTGAGTGTCCCTCCTTGCCTGTGCGCCAGCAGGGACAGGTAGGGATGCAGTGTTTTTTGAGGCTATCAGAAGGGTCTGTGCCTCATGAGAAAACTCTTCATGGAAGGGAGAGAAAATTGCCATGGTCTGAAGCATGCAGGTACCTCCCAAAGAAAATAAACTTTTAAACTTCATCTTGTAATATGGACTGTGCAGAAGCACAGTTTCCATCTAGTTTCCACTTGCAGCAAGGGATGGCACAATGTGGGGTTTTTTTTTTCTAGCAACAGGGCAGTGACACTCTCCAGGCAGTAATAGGCCAGCTGCACTGGAGCATGCCACGATACTACAGCTGCTCTGTGACCAAAGAGATCAATCTAAATTGCCACTAAAGATTGTCCCTGTCATCCTTTGTTGAACACCCAGCACCCACGGGCTCTACTCATCATTGGTTTCCTTGTAAAATATGCCATAGGTGTGAGAACCTGGCTAAGATTACCACACAACTCAATTCAATTATGCCTTTGAGTTATATATGTCCCTGCAATTTTTCAGCTTTCAAATCTCATCTGGATTAGCTCAGAGACCCCAGGGGTGAGAGACAAGTGATTAGTCCATTAACCTTATCCATATCTTCCTGTATGTTCCATCTTTCTATGCAGCAGGTGCATAATTTACTTAGGAGCACTTACTGTCATTGACAAGACCCAGCTATCGCCTGAAATCATTGCATTGGCAATCAGCTCATCTGAGCGATGACACTGTGAGGGAGAGGGTGGTGGGACCACCAGGAAGAAAATGCTGGGGGAGGTATCCTGCACGTGGGAAGTGTGCTTTCCCACTA
The DNA here is from genome assembly GCA_033439905.1 of Ceryle rudis. Taxonomy (NCBI): domain Eukaryota; kingdom Metazoa; phylum Chordata; class Aves; order Coraciiformes; family Cerylidae; genus Ceryle; species Ceryle rudis. The sequence continues at coordinate 8,951 of JAAGNO010019690.1, read as the reverse complement.
CTTTATTAAATCCACTCGGGTATTAATTGCAGTCCCTGAAGCTGTCTCTCCCAGCGTGCAGTAAGGAAGTGCAGCCTGCATCCTCCACTGTTGCAATAGGTATTGCAGGATGACCTGGCTCTGGCTCTGCTCTTCCCACCAGGAACAGAAGCTTTTCTTCTTGCCACGACACCCAAGGATCTGTATCACAGGTGGCTTCTGACGGTGTCTGTCAAAGACCATGAAACTGCCTATGACCTCCCCTTTGCTGTTCCCTGTTCCCTCAGCACGGCTGTGTGCCAAGGAGAGCTGAGCCCTTGGCTGATAGATCTTTTGGCCTCATGCAGAGAAGCCATTGGCCTGGCAGGGACCTCATAGTGGCACTGCATGAGAGCCCTGTTTGGTGCTCTCTCAGCAAGAAAGACTTGGTAGGAAGACTGGGGAAAGGAAAATTGAGGAGGGGAAAGAGTTACACAGGAAAATGGCAGGTAGAAAACTCAAGCTGGAAGCTATTGAAGCAGTGTTATGGTCTGACACTTATGGCCAGTGATTGGCAAGTGCATGTATGAAAGAGACAGAAACCTTTGAGTTTAACATAATTAAACCGATTCATTCAAATAGCAACCTGCTGCTGCCAGCGGTAGACATCAGACTCATGAGCATGCATCCTTCTCTAGCCTTTCCTCTTGAGTGTTTGAGCACTGACCACTGAGCTGCCACTTGTTGCGTTCCTGTCGCAGGTGATGGCCTTACCAGCATTAGTGGCTGTTCATGAGATTGCAGAATACAAAAGAAGGAATATATATATATATATATATATCCCAAGCAGGATATAGATCCTGAAGTCTTTGATTTTACTCAGAATTAGGTGGTTAAACACCTATGAAGATAGTGACTTTCATCTTTCTCATTAAAAATCCTCATCCTGGAAGACATCCACCACTGGGTGCCATTCTTGTTTGCATGGCACAGGGCTTCTTTAGGGCCTATGCTGCTTTTTGATCAGTATCTGAGAATAAGTGCTACAAGAAGCCAGCATAAACTCAGTAATACCATACTCATTCTCGCAAGTGGAATCTGTATGTTTCTAACCACTGTATCGTGACCTTCCCGGTAGGGCTACTGCAGACTTGGGGACCATACTATAGAATCTTCTTTTAAAGTATTTTTTAAAAGGGCTGACACACCAGTACTGTGGGGAAGTCAAGCCAACAATCTGCACAGGGACACGGCTAATATGGGATATTTAATTGGATGTGAATGCTCCCTCTGGTATACTCTTGTCATGGAGTTTAATCTTGACCCCTACACAGTAATAATAATGGAAATAATAAAATGCTGAACTCAGCATTTAGAAACAGCTGCATCTGCACCAAGCCCTTGGCAGTGTTTTTACACTATGGCACCACAGTTTCAGGAGTTTGTTTTTCTTATGTAAATAGTAATTACAGGTAATACTTATTCTTACTTTCCCTTGGCTTTCTTAAAATAATGGGAATGAGAGGGGGAGGGTGAAGAGAGTTTCTCTTATGAATAGAATGGCTGTTGCAAAGTGAAGAGCATTAATCGAGTTAATCAGAAAGTGACCTTAACTGCTCATCAGCTAAATCATCTACTGAACGGAATAATAATAATCAGGGCAAATTAGGATCCATAGTATTGTTTAATTACTAGATAAATGGATCACAGAGGAATGATCTGACCATCAAAATAATAGAATACAATATATACAGCATTAGCCTGAAAGTATATGTGCATATGTAGCTCTGATGGCCCAAGTATGCAAGTGTGGTGGAGACTGTGGGGATGGACAGTATTTTTTTGCAGATCCACTGATACAGTTAGGAATAAACAGATAAGCTTAGGATGCAGGGAAGGACAGTTGAAAGCTTTTGTGTTTTACAGTCCTCAGAGTCTGTTTGTCTGCCAAGCCAAGCCGCTTTGAGCTCAGTACAGCACTTCGTAATTTGAAAGGTCTGGGATAAACAACTGAACTTGGTGGCAATTTCCTCCACTTCGGTGAGGGTTAAATTAAATTTGAACAAATGTTATGAATAATTACAATGAAATAAGTTACTACTATCTTCAACTTAAGAAACATATATGTATCTCTCACTGGATATAAGTGTACTGAAGCTACATGAAACATGCAAGTAGCCAGGGCTAATGCTGGAACTGAAATTCAGAGGTGTGCTATTAGCAGTTCATGAGGCTGCATCCCTCTCTCACTCCATCACTCACTCCTTTCTCAAGGCTAACTGGCTATTCTCAGAATTGAGCTTAGAGCAATCCTGATTTTTTAAATAATTCTCATGTTTTAATTGCAAGATAATTGAAAACCTAGACAAACTTTATAGTTCCTTAAAGAATAAATATAGTACTATTTGATTAACCACTCCTTCAGTTTCCTTCTATCACAGATCAGATTTCCATTTTTAAAATGAAATTTCAAAATGCATGACATTTTCAGCTAGCTCTACTCTAAAAGACATGCTATTTCTGATTCCCCTTGTTTGACGTGTCAGGATGCAGAACTGGAAGGGAGTTAACACATTTTGATTCTCTTTCTCTCTTTTGAAACCAGGAGATTGATGGCAATGCTTTGTTGCTGCTGAAAAGTGACATGATCATGAAATACCTGGGGCTGAAACTGGGACCTGCGCTGAAACTGTGTTACCACATTGATAAGCTCAAGCAAGCCAAGTTCTAACAATTTCTTGTACAACAGAACCTGACCTAAATCTAGATGGAAAACTGAAGGTAACATGTTGCCTTACAGAAATGCATTCATTTGCAGATTGTTTTTCCTTCCTTTTTAACAAAGACTTTCTCTTTTTTAACATTTGTGCATCGTCACCTTTTTTTAATCCAATGGGCTCTTTTGGGCTGCTTTGTGTTAATAATTTGCCAAAAAGTATATAATTACAGTAATTATTTTGTATCATTAATATGATTATGATTATAGTAAGTCCTATTTTTGTAATCAGAAGTGGGAAATCAAAACCAAACACAACTACGGCATATGCTGAGGACTGCTGGAAGAGTACCTACGAGTCCCTCACTTCTCATGGGTCCGTCTCAGAGGAGTAACCACCAACCTGCATCAGCCGGGCCCCGGCTCCACCACCGATACTCAAGGCCTGGAAAAGCGCGGTGTTTGGTCACGTGTTGTCTGATGAGAACTGCCCCATGTCTTGCACTATCCGGAAAACTTGAATTCTTCAGTTTGGAAAAAAAAAAAAAAAGGAAAAAAAAAGGTTTTTTTTTTTACAAAAAAAGAAAATAGGGCAGAAAAGATTTTTTTTTGCAGCTAAAGTACTTTTTCCCACTAGAGGGAGCAAGCCTAATATACTTGAGGCTGGAGCTCGGATGCCATGCTGCTTTCTGTCTGATGAACTTTGACCATCACGACTCTCCTATCGACCACATCCATAGATACCAAAAAGGAATTGCAGGCTTCCAGCAGGATAAGCCAGTCACCGTTTACAGCTAATTAATTCAAGAAAAGCCCAAATGCACAGAGTGTTTCTGACAGGATGTTTCCCATTACGCTGAAGAGGGGGTGGATGGTTCCCACGGTGTCTGGCGTGCTCAGCTGTTCCCTGAGCCATTTCTGTCTGGCGTACACTTTGTGGCACTCTAAGAAAAAACAGAATTTCTGGGTTTGGTTTTGTTTGCGTTTTTAAAAAGTGAAGGGGTTGGGTGAGAGCATTCCCCAGGTAAGGCTGGCAATGCAGGGCACATGTTTGTACTTTGCAATGCCAGCCAGGTCTGGGGTGGATGCTGCAGGGACGGTTCCTGATTGCGACGCAGCCTTCAGCACGTAGGCAGATGTGCCAGACATTCCATCTCAAGTGGATTAAAAATAATGCTCGTCTGCCTCTTAAACAAATCCAAAAGGTGCTCATTGATATTCCACATAGCCAGGTGGGAGAGGACAGGTCTCAGGCTGAGAAGGCGGTTTGTGACATGGGTATGCCCTCATTTTCATCCTTTGCAAAGGAGGATGACAAAGGGATAGAGCCATACACTTTAAACCTTTAGTGTGTGACAAAGAGAGACAGCAAGTGTTTGCAAGTCATGCGGGTTATTTTAGAGATAGCCTCAACTGAATAGAGAAATGGGGTCCTGATAATATGCAAGACGTCATACTGTTCGACCCTATTTATGCAGAACAGAGTATTACCAAAAATACCTCATGGAATAGAATTCATCTTGATGCATATTGCTAGACTAGAACTCCTACAAAAGATGCTGGTTCAAGACCTAATCCTGAAAATCCTTAACAATATTAGAAATCATATCCCTAAGGACTTTCACTGAACTCCTGGGGACTACTCCTGCAAATTAAAAAGTTGTCTGCATACGTTTGCAGGATTGAGTCTTTGCAGAACTGACCAGCTTTCAGCAAATCCTGTCTACACCCTGAAACAACTTTAATAGGAACAGATGAACAAGTGTGTAAATGAAAAGTCGTATACTATTCAGTGATGTCATATACTGAACCCTAAATGTGTTGATGCTTGGAAGGTAACACCCACCCTGCATCACTTTGTATCCAAGGTGTAGAGAATGGAAATCTGTTCAGCCGGCTGTCTGGCTGAGGCAGAGGTGACTTCACGTCAACACCAAACCTGTACAGTTCATTTTTCACTCTTACATCTTCTAAAAAATGAATCTTCCCCCCCCAAAAAAAATCCCCAAACTATATAAAAATCTTTCTGTATCAGTAATATTACCTTCAGAGAGTCCTCAAACAACATTTTTCTTTTTTTTTTTTTTCCTCCCATAATTAACCCTCCAGATAACCCCTTTGTTTCTCAAAGGGTGATTTAAATTCTTCCACTGAGAAACCCACCTGGCTGTAGTATATCAGTAGTCAGAGCTGGTTAGAATTTATCAGATGTCTTCAATGCTGGAAATCCCACTTAGTCAAAATCAAAACTCTTCATAAAATCATGTCACTTTCTAATGTAAAATTCTATTTAACTGAAACTGCAGCTTTTGGTAATGTCAAAACATCACTTTGACATTTTGGAAATGGAACATTTTTGTTCCAAGAAGATTTTTGCATGTTATTGTATTTTCCTGGAGAATCTGTAACTTCACATTTTGTTCTGAGAGTGGGAAAAAAAAACCCTCTACAACTAAAGACTTCCCTGAGCAAGAACCCTGAGCAAGAATCCTTCGCATTCAGCTCTGGGTCTCACCCCTTCCCTCCACCTCCCCCACTCTGGACATTACAGCTCAGAGGGCTGATAATACCAATGCAGTATTTACAGACTCCTTAGTGGCAATGATGTTCCTACATTTAATATGCTGAAATAGTTTTCATGTATTTATCTGATGTATACAGTCAGTGGTGCTATGTCATTTGTTATGACATTTGTAGGTAAGACAGGACTGCCCAGGCCATGATATTTAATGTTCTGCTTTTCCCAGGGGAGGCAGTTAGTGGATTCATTTTACATGTAAGTGAAGCTTTTAACATAAATTCCTCACTGCATGTTTTGGTTGGTTGGTTGGTTTGGTTTCTGTTTGTGTGGGTTTTGGTTTTGGTTTGTTGGTTGGTTGGTTTGGTTGTTGGTCTTTTGGCTAGTTTTTGTTCTAACTGAAAGGCAATTAGGAGGCAAACGTTACTCCCGTACTATTGCAATTAGAACTAATTTTTCTCCTTTGGGACTTGTTGGTGAGAGTAGTTAAGCAGCTCTGCTGTGCCAAGGGTGTTAGGCCATTTCCTCAGTACTACAGAGCCAGGACAGGCATGTCAGCTGCTTCTCCATTAGCTGCTGCTTTAGACATTGCTTGCACAAATTACTTCACTTGCTGTTCTGTTCATATCTCTGGCTTCAGACTGCAGTCAACCCAGCTGCATTTCTGAACTATTCCCAGCAGATGGGTGGATGTGCATACCCTTAAAAGCAATACATGTGCCTCTTCTCTGCTTCTAAGCACTTACAGCTGGATCAAAAGGCACGTTGGTTGCTTCAGGCAGTTTCAATACTTTGTGAGTATTTGCTTTAAAAAAAAAAAAAAAGCTAGCAGGCAGTCTAAGGATCGGGGGAGAGCTCTTCCCTTGCTCAAGTACCAGGTATTAGGAGCACAGCACCGATGGTCCCAGGCAGACCAAAATCTTGCATCTAGCCTGGGTGACCAGCTCAGCCTCCGCTGTGACACCAGTCAGACACACTGCCTTACCACCCACCTGCCATCCCAGCTGCTTCTCTCACACCAGCAAATGCCTCCTTCGCCACCAGCCAGACCTAACTGTGTGTCGAGGAATGCCTGTGGGAATGTCTCCGCCTCTCTGAGCCCACCGTCTGGCTTGGCAGGCTGAGGAGCACAGCGGCCTTTGCAAGGTTAGCAGCTTCTCTCAATGTGATTAGTGCAGGCAGGCACACTTGGGATTGCCGTGTAAAGCATAACTCCGGGCTGCTACTGCCCTTAAACTGATAGCTGAATTTCTATATGTTGTCAGCAGTCTTCATGAGTTAAGCTTCTTCTTAAAAAAACGACAGTTGTAAGAGATAAAGCAGAACATTATTAGCAAAACCAGCAATAATCAGCAGAACAATTAGAAACGGGCTAATCAATCATAGAATTGTTTTAAAGAGACCTTTAAGATAATTGAGATCTCCTCAGGACAGCTGTCAGGAGTCACAGACTTTGGAGGTAACAGAGAAAGTTTGGAAGAAGGAAGACTTTCCCAAGTTAGAGATCAATTAAGTAAACTGGATATACACAAGTCCATGGGTCCTAATGGGATGCACCCACAAGTGCTTAGCAAGCTAGCAGAAGTCATTGCTGGGCCACTCTCTGACACTTTTGAAAGGTCCTGGAGAACAGGCAAGGTGCCTGAAGACTGGAGGAAAGCCAATGTCACTCAAGTCTTCAAAGAGGGCAAGAAGACCCAGGAAGTTACAGTCCTGTCAGCCTTGCCCTCATCCCTGGAAAGATGATGGAACAGCTTGTTCTGGGCATCATCTCAAAGCATGTGGAAGAAAAGGTTATCAGAAGTATTCAACATGGATTCACCAAGAGAAAAATCATGTCTGACTAATCTGATAGCCTTCTATGATAGCATGACGGGATGGAATAGATGAGGGGAGGGCAGTGGATGTTGTCTTCCTTCAGCAAGGCTTTTGACACTCACAGGAGAGCTTAGGAAGTCTGGGTTAGATGAATGGACAGTGGGGTGGATTGAAAACTGGCTGAAAAATATAGCTCAGAGGGTTGTGACTAGTGGCCCAGAGTCTAGTTGGAGGTCCACAACAAATGGTGTTCCCAGGGGTCAGTAGTGGGTCCAGTCCTGTTCAATATATTCCTTAATGACCTGGATGAAGGGACAGAGCGTACCCTCAGCAGCTTTGCTGATGACACAAAACCGGGAGGAGTGGCTGATACACCAGAAGGCTGTTCAGTGAGACCTGCACAGACTGGAGAGCTGGGCAGAGAGAAGCCTTATGAAATTCAACAAGGGCAAGTGTAGGGTCCTGCACGTAGGGAGGTGTGTGATACACTCTGTGTATCAGTACAGGTTGGGGGCTGACCTGCTGGAAAGCAACTCTGTGGAAGAAGACCTGGGAGTCCTGGTGGACAACAGGATGACGATGAGCCACCAATGTGCCCTTGTGGCCAAGAAGGCCAAGAAGGCAGCCCAGGGTGCATCAAGAAGATTGTGGCCAGCAGGTTGAGAGACATTCTCTTCCCCCTCTCCTCTGCCCTGGTGAGGCTGCATCTGGAGTATTGTGTCCAGTTTTGGGCTCCCTGGTTCAGGAAGGATAGAGAACTGATGGAGAGGGTACAGCAAAGGGCTATGAAGAAGATTAGGGGGTTAGAACATCTCTCTTATGAGGAAACACTGAGGAACGTGGGTCTTTCTAGTCTGGAGAAGAGAAGACTGAGGGGGAATCTTATCAATGCTTATAAATACTTAAATGGTGGACATCAGGAGGATGGAACCAGTCTTTTTTCAGTGGTGCCCAGAGACAGGACAAGAGTTAATGGACACAAACTTGAAATAGGAAGTTCCATCTAAACATGAGGAGGAACTTCTTTACTTTGAGGGTGTCAGAGCCATGGAACAGGCTCTCCAGAGATGCTGTGGAGTCTCCATCTCTGGAGATATTCAAAACCTGCAATCCTGTGTGGCCTGCTCTAGGTGAACCTGCTCTGTCAGGGGGGTTGGACAAGATGACCTCCAGAAGTCCCTTCCAACCCCTACCATTTTGTGATTGTGAGACCAACCTGAGAGCACAGCACTGTCAAGTCCCCACTAAACCATATCCCTCAACACCTCATCTACATGTCTTTTAAATGCTTCCAGAGGTGGTGACTCCACCACTTCCCTGGGCAGCCTGTTCAACTGCTCGACAACCCTTTCTCGGAAGAATATTTTCCCAATATCCAATCTTAACTTCCCTTGGTGCAACTTAAAGCCATTCCATCTTGTCCAATAGTTTTTACTTTGGAGAACAGACCAACTCTCACCTTGTTACAACCTCCTTTCAGGTGGCTGTTGAGAGCAATAAGGTGAAGTTTTGTCATGAAAAGACACCTCTGTTGAATCAGCCACAGGAGCACAAACTATCTTGTGGTTCAACCAGTGCTCTCAGGCAAGGCAGGATGAAAGGACAGGGTGGGAGCAGGTGTGCAGTTTTAGAAAGCAAGCAGCTCTGAAGCCTGGCCCCAACTCAGGCAGCTGTGGATGGGCTTTCCTCTCACCCTGGCACAGCCACCTCATGGTCCTTTCCTGCCCACAGGGGGTGTGATGCCCTCCCCTTTCCAGCTACAACCCTGGGGACTGAGCAAGCTCAGGGAAGAATCTGTCAGCTGTTACCTCCTCAAAACTTACCCTGAAATTTTCAGTTAATTAGTTAGTGCCTTCTTAGGTTTTCCTTCTCCTTTGTCTCTCTCCGCCCCCCACGCCGTCCCACCCCCCGCCGCCTCTGCCTCCCGCGCGTCCCCACCGA